>JAGDQP010066587.1:0-11261 GCA_022664845.1 Lepisma saccharinum | reverse complement strand
TGTTTCCGATAATATGGTAGGAGTTGGCATTTCGCAGTGTTTTGATTGCAGGTGTCCGGAATGTCAACTTCCCTTTCAAGATTTAAAAGATGTAATAAGTTTTGATGTATAGGTTTTTTCAATTCATAGATCACTTACGTTATTATTGGAAGCTACGGCAGCACAGCCACGCAACAAACAGGTTTATGTACAGGACGGATGGGTGTCGTGTGAGTATGTACACAGAATACTACAATAAATCAAAGAAAAAATAATACCTTCTTGTAGAAAATTTCTCAAGGGATAATAAACAGCCGTGTTCAATACTTGAAGGGTTTGTACACAATACTATTGTATATGTGCAAAAAAATCCTCTTGTGGTAACTCCCACTCACAATTCCTGACGTCACAGACGACTCCGCGATGGCTTGAATTGTTGACCACAAAAGCTGGGAACAGTAGATGATAGACAGGTACTGAGTGTGTCACAGTATCTCGTACTTTAAACGAGATAAAATGGCAAGCGATAAAGGTCATTGTGTTAACTATACGAGTTTACGGCTGCAGGTTACCGCAATGTTCGTCAAGTGTATGAGTGGGTGGGAGGTCCCAGTTGATGATTGTGAATGTCGCCGTTCGTTTCGGAGATTCTGGGATGGAGACAGAAGTTGTGAATATCAACCACGTTCGGCACACCTAACAGAGGTTTCTGAAGAGAATCTGAACGAAGACATCTATATCCAACGGTCTACGAATCAGCGAACACTTTCAATGTACAGGGAGCAACGATGGAAAGACACCTTCAGGGGCTTGGGTTCATCACAAAGTTTGATCAGAGGGTTCCACACCAGCTTACTGTGAGGCAACGAGAAGAAAGAGAGAGAGAGAGAGAGAGAGAGAGAGAGTGGACACCTGCGTCACAATTGTAAATCCTTTTTGGAACGAATTGTAACAGGAGACAATAAGTGGGTAATGCACCGTAATGTCAAGCGTCGAAGGATTGTGTGTTGCGTTGTGATCCATCCATCTCCAAAGAGACTTCATTTGTTAAAATGGTATTGTTAAGTATTAGCATTGTTAAAAAGGTATTGTTAAATTAAGGTGAGATGTAAACTTTATTTTTTACATAGGCCAGTCTAGTAACTTTGGACTTCGGCTCGTCACGATTCGACTTTAGCTGTTAAAATCCACACCCATGCTCCTGCCGGAACTCGAACCCGGGACATTCTAGCCGATGGTCTACCGCCGCAGTTCGCTCGGCCACCCGGCCGGCTGAAGGTGAGATGTGAAGGCAATAGTCTAATGTGAGGTACTCGCACTTAACCAAATGATAAATATCTACATGTACTGTTAGCAGTCTCACAAACTAAGGGGGGGGGGACTAATATCTAATCCACTAGCGCTCGCTAATCGCAAAGCGTTATTTTCCATCATAACTACGTCAGATTTCACGCTGCTTTTATCGCAGGACAAAAGTGACTCAACTTTCTTTGGGAAATGTTACACCCACTGATATTGCCCCTACAACCTTTTTCGCTCATACAAACCACCTTTGCTCGTTAAACCTTTGATGATGTGAAAGGGACATAAAGTCGTACATAATGATGGCAATTACACTGAAAATTTCCTGGCACAAAAAGCACACAAAAATTCATAAAAAATGAACTTTAAATGAACCCATGTGATCTTTGTGTGGACGTACTAAAAATTGTGAATTTTTTGTGTGCTCAATGTGACTTTTGATTGGCTTCTTACTCTTAGTGCATAAGTTCATATTTACGGAAGTTCACATTATCTAGAGTTCGTTTTCAGATCACTTTTAGTACATTTGCCACTATTAAGTGAGCTTTTTGCGCATGAATTGGGTGTCAGCACATCAAAAGTTCATATATTAATTTCACGAAAAGTTCTTATAGTATGCACTAAAATCATGGTACAACTGGACATATTGTGAACTTTTTTCGGGACTTTTTGTGCACTTTAAATGTACTTTGATTTTCAGTCTACATGCAGTGTCATAGGCGCGTGCTTTTGTGTTCGCCTTTCTGTTTCGTCTCCAAAAATGGATAGAACTTTTGTACGCACCCAATAAAGTGAGAGAACACGATTTTTCTATGGCGCGACGTTCTTGGACATAAATGTCACCGTTGACATATATATATCATATGTGTCATATACGCGTATACGTACAGACTCTCCCAACAACATGGGAGACTGACTAACTCCTCCCTCCGGGAGAAGCCTCATCCAGTAGTGGATGGAATATTGTAAATTATTATATATGTATTGTACATAGCGTAAACATATTTGACATATAATATCACTATATAATTTAAATGTAAAAGTCTGGGTATGTTTATTGAAGTCATGTAGGTAATTTGTGCATTCAGCTTATTACATTTGACTGGCACAGAACAACGTGTGGTCTTCCCTGGCAGCACATCCAAGTGGTTCCCAGTGCTTTCAGGTGTCCCTCAAGGAAGCTATTTAGGGCCAGTTTTATTTTCCCTCTACATTGATGACTTATGTGAACAGATAAATAATTCTTGCTCTGTATTGCTCTACGCTGATGACTGCAAAAAAAATTTAAGACCATTAAATCTACAGAAGACTCTTTCTTCCTTCAAGCCACTATTGATTCTATTAAAATGTGGTGCAAATTGGTTACTGAAAGTCAATCCGTGCAAAACTGCTGCAATGCGTTTCTCACTCAAAACCCATAACACAAAATGTACATACACATTATCCTCATCTAATATACAATGGGTAGACTATTACAAGGACCTTGGTATCATATTTGATGAAAAACTCAATTTCACTCCTCATATTGAATTCGTAACTTCTAAAGCACTCAAACTTCTTGGACTTCTCTACAGGTTTACAGATATTAAAGCTTTCAGAGCTCTTCGGTCATGTTTTCTCACTTGTGTACTTCCTACTATCGAATACTGTTCATCTATCTGGTCTATGGCTTGTGAAACTAACTTATCTAAATTGTATAAAGTCCATTTTTTTATTCATATTGTGCAACACAGGATACCCAACCTCCAACATAAATCTAACGCAGACATTTTGAATTCTCTTGACTTGAAAAACATAGACACAAGAAAACTAAATGACTTAAAGTTTTATAAAATAATGCAGGGCACACTCAAGAGTCAGGACCAACGATCGACCTTCTTCCGCTTTTTAACCTAAGAGTATAGTCATAATGCCAGTTCCCACATCATTTCTACCTCTCAAAACCTATATTGTGTTTGGTCCAATGATCTCCTGTATACATACAGACTGTCATATCAATACAATACTCTTCCTTTGCCACCAGATTTTTGCCTCAGTAAAAGTAAATTTCTAAAGAATTGTCATGAGAATCTGGAATGAAAAGAAGAATGAGCTTATTCTTACTTTTTAATTTTGTTGTTGTTGTTATTATTATTATTATTATTGTTAATGTTATATCACATTGTTACAAGAACGGTGTAGAATGGCGCCTGCCGTATCCGCGCTAACTTCTAATAAATGAATAAATCCGCATAGACAAGAGACCAAGAACCCATGTAACTGTCATGATTACTTTAACATGCATTTTTTTAAAGTATTCTAAAATAATGTATTGAAAAATTCTGGTGAGCTCATAAATATTTAAATCAGTGGTTCTCAACATTTCTTGTTTCGCTGCACACCTCAAACCCTGATCAATCATCACGGTACACCAGACACTAGAAACATTGAAATTATAGAAACCTCTAAAGAGTGGATGGAAGCTTTGGAGTTCTCTGCTGTAATGTCCAACTAGCTACCAGTACCGCGTCAAGCTTTCAAGCTTGTAAGAGCTGGTCACGTCACAAGTATGCTTGACTGTGTGTAAGTAGACTATTGACTAATCTATCTAGATTCGCGGTACAGTGGTTGAGAATCACTGATTTAAATAAATGTACATACCCAAACATACGACGTATACAGTAAAATAATTTTAAAAAAATAAATTTAGTTAATTTTTTGTCAGTAAATCATTCATCAAAATCATAAGAGTAGGTAAATCATTTATAAGAGATGTCGCTAGTAGTTTCGTATAAAGTTTGTTCACGAATATGCTGTTATATGAGCCCTTTTATTTAGATTTTCTTTAGAAAAATAAAAGAATTATCCTGATGTTGAAAGCGAAGTAGAAAACCTAAATCGAACCAGATACTTTCTGTGTTTGTATAAATTAATATATTACACCCTCTCAGTACATTTATCCATTTAAAAACATATGTTCTGTAGAAATAACATGACGTGTAAAATTTGGGAATAAAAAAACTATTGTAATTGTATGTGTTCATGTATTAGTATGGTGCCCTTCTGGAAACTTCTTCTACGGTTTTTTGTTCACATGTTAGAAATTTTCTGGTACCTCTGTGCACGAAAAGTGTAGAAAAACATACGTATACCAAGTATCGGGAGTTATTCATTTCATTCCCAAGGAGAAATTTGGCCTGAGCCAAAGTTGCCTAAATACTTTCAATAAAAATTCAGTTCCGAGGAGAAAATGCCTCCGCAAAATATGACTTGGCCTCAACTTAGCGCTGGCTAGAAGCTTAGCGGTCGATTGTAAAACTTGGGGGGGGGGGATATATATAGTCTATTACCAAGATGACCTCGGTTCTGCCTCTTCTAGGGATACTAATACCTTCTATTTGCAATAACTCGTGGATCTAGAGTGCACAATAGTGATAAAATCTTGATCATTTGATGTCTGCGTAGGCAACTGAAAATAACTGTCTAGATCACGAGCTAGAAATTGTTAAAATACTATATTACGAATAGAAACCCTGAGCAGATTTGTCACTTGAGTATGTGATCAACTCTCACTCAACAATAGCACTTCGATGTCGATCGATGTTATCCGATATCGATCAATATCGAATGGCAAACAATTTTGACAAAATTGGAGATCGACATCAATCCATATCGGGGATCAATATTAATCGCTTTCAGCAAGCACCGTCTTTCACTTAGGTATTGCTGCTTTTTTTATAAATGGAATTACGTTTTGTCTTTATTACGTTATGCGTCTATTCTCTCGTCTTAAGGTACAGGATTTTTGCGGTTTCATTCGAATCTGGAACGTTGTGATTTAGTCTGTCGCTTTAGCCGCTACGCTACGGGGACATCCATCGAGAAAAATACTTCGATTAAGCACGGAGCGTTTAGAAGTTTTACGTAGCACTTATTATTTTTCCCATTATATAGATTTTCTTTTTCGAAGAAAGAAAACAAAATTCATCACGGCTAATATAAATACGGGGAATGCAACTACAACAAAATTCCAATACGTGTAGCAGGATTGCTGGTATTTCTCCTTACACACGACACTCCTCCGAACAATAACGGCCAATGTTTATCGATAATGCGCGATGATAAACATTGATATTTCTCTTAACTTAAAATTGTATCAGCAAAGTTCTATTTTGCCTGTTTTCTGGTTAAAATATAACTCTCTTCTTAAATTTCAGAAATAGCATTGTATGTCGAGATATCGAACCACGCCAATGTTTATAGTTATTGATAAAGAACGCCCATCAATATCCGCATTATTAGTCCAATATTCCTCTCCTACACCCTATCCTGGCCTGAGCCAAAGTTGCCTAAAATCCATAAACTTAAAAAAAACTCCAATATGAACAAAAGAATAACGGTACTATTTGGTACCTAAACAAACATTCTAACAAAAAAAGAACACCCAGATTTAGCTACAATATAGCTGCAATGGCAACACTGCTCATAAGTGGGTGGGCGAGGGGTATTTCTTTTTTCTTTTTAACTGTGTATGAGTGATTACCTGCTTGTTGACATTGGAATCTGTGAGAATACTTCTTACCTAACATATGAAAACAAGCTTTGCTGTGCTGTTGACATATTCCTTGACTGATTTTTGTGTTAATCTGTCTTGTAATTAAGCGACTGTTGAAGTCTTAAAGTGAATTTTTCTTTTAGCTTCTAAAGACGTATTGAACAGAAAATTCTCAGGGGAGGAATTTGTCATTACCTTTTTTTATCTCTTAACTTTGTTCTTTTTCTTTTCATGTTTACGTACGATTTCTGTAATGTTCTTGTCCTGTCTCTTGATACGTTGTGAATCCTTTCAACAAGTGTACTTGACATACATGTATATTACACAATGAATTCTCCTTCTTCTTCTTCTTTCGGATGTAATATGTCGTAATATTCTCTCTTCTAATTGGCAATAAGTTTTTTTTTTTAAATAATTTCAATAACTTGTTCTTATTTTAATGGGTCAAACATGATTAAAGTTAGTGATTTTTTAATCTTGATTTGTGTGAACAAATGTTTGTCGGAGAAGTACATTAGACCTTGGTTAACTAGTTCAAAACTTCAGGAACTTGCAAAAGAAAAAGTACCAACACCATCTGTGATGTTGTACCAAGTTTTGTGGCATCTTCCATTATTTTGAAAATGCTGTCATAATTACCGAATGTTGGCAACCAAAATTATTTTTTATTGTAAAAATAAAACACTCTGGCAACACTGTTGGTTTCAACTCACATTGAACCAGTTATACAAAACATTTTAATTCCGAATTAACTTAATCCATGAGTCATGGTCATAGTCTACCAGCCACAGATAAAGTAGATAGAGAATGCCAAATTTCTCCATGTCTTTTATGCCATCTGGTGTCTGTTAAACTAAACTAGGAATGAAGTAATGCTAGTAAGCTACGCTACTATCTAAGCTTTTAATCTATTATTTATACATAAGCTATAGTATCAGATACTTAGCTCGCACTCCGTGCTCTTTCTCGATTTTTAAATCGAATACGGAAACAATACTTGCATACTACCGTTATTTCATTGACAGAAGTATGTAAAACGCAGCGCTAGGGAATGTTTCAAAGCACCATCTCGAAAGTCGCCTAACGAAAGTAGCCTGAAAATCCTGGGGAAATATCATTCACGAAGAGCTACAGTGGACTTAAAATGAGTTGATTTGAAGATCACGTGACCTTAACCATTAGACAAGGGAGCTTATACTCATAATTTCGGAAGATTGTTCTTTTATATTGCGTAGCCACGCCCATAAACACACAGAAGTGAGAGTTGCTACTATGGATACGTATACGTCACACACATACACGGTTTCTGCGTACAAGATGTCTCATTCGTGTGAATGTGTTACTTTCTACCGTTAGATGTCGTGGAAAAGGGTGCACTGGTTCAATATTTTTAACACACAAAATTGAGAATAGAAAGAAAACAGCAACATTGTATGTTCCTCTCCGCTCTACCCACTATTCAAATCACTCCCTGCCCTTCGCTCCACCAAACCGAATCTGAACTTTGGAAACGACGATTATAGATAGAAAGTCTATCAAATCAGAAAGTTGTTGTGAACAAATGACGAAGCGACCATAAGTGTACATTCTGTTTGTGATTCTTATCTTTAATATTCGTTGTAACCTAATAAACTATTCGTTTATCTACCTGTACGCAATATAGACCACAAAGCACAGAGTTTAACTCTCAATATTCCTGAGATATTAGAAGCGTCCATAAAATATTCCCCAGGAATATAGTGCTTGACATTATGAAGGAATATACAAGAAATACTCCTAATATCATGAATATAGCAAAGATGGGAGATAATATCCTCTTTTTTTTCACTATAGGCAGGGACTTTGCTAGACCACCCGCCCCGCCTTCAGTGAAGTGTGTCACCTCCCAAGTTCTCGAGCAAATACTTCGAACTTCAAAATTTTTACGGTTAAGAAATGATAGGAACCCAGCAAAACTCTATTTACAACCTCCAATTTTAGCTTACACTCCCCTAAGCTGAAAATCATGACAGAATTCCTGACTATATGGATTCAAAGAATGTAGAAGTTACTGAAAGCTAAAGTATAATCGGTAAACAAGAATATTCCTCTGAACTTTTTAAGGCATGCGTATTCTATTGCATGTACTAAATGCCGTCCAGGTAATGTCCAAAATATTTTAGAGATATTCCTCTATTGCTTGATTTTTTCCCCCGCGAAATGCTAGCCATTTTTATGACTAGCGCCCTCTAAAGGGTTACGCCCTTTCTATAGGGAAGGGATATTAGGTGAGTTGAACTGGTTGGAAGGTATAAGGGGTGCTTTTCTATTTATTACTCTTGATTTTATATCTTATTTTAATCTTATTTTCGGGATAGTATAATCTTTACGCTTATAATCATACTTGTGAGGAGGAAAACATCTTATGATGGTATGAACTATGAAGTATGAAAATGAAGTGCTCTAATAACGTCACAATGCTGGAAACACAATCTTCTTACCTAGGGGCTACACTAGGCGTTATGAATAGACAAATGAGTCCTCTCGAACACTGATGTATACATTGCGAAAATGAGAATGAGAGATGAGTATTGATGATGGAAGGTATAGTCGTCAGGTTGCATAACCGAGATAAAGACGTATGGTCCCGAATAGGTGGCATTCAGTTTGACTTCAAACACTTCTTGTTCTGCTTCCTGGATGTAGTGGTATCTCGTGAAAATGGTCCTGGAATGGTATCTCGTGAAAATGGATGTTTGTTTTGAAACGTGAGAGCAAAACTGCTAGTATTTGTTCAGTGGTAGGTAGGGGAAAGATTGAAGAGACTTGTGATTGAGCAGGAAGTCGGAGAGGAACAGTGAGATGAGGTGTTTCTACGTTAGTTTCAGGACAACGTTTGCACTTAGAGGAGAAGGTTGGATACTGTTCGCCGCATTGGCTGTTGTTGGTTGAAGCACTGTTGGATTTAATGAGGACCAGAACAATAGACACATTTAGGATTGTTTGGACAATGTTTGTTATCATGGTTATCAGTGAGTCCGTCCAACTGACAGCACCGTAGGTCCAACTGACAGCATGGGTGTTCTACGGGGTGGCAGTGGTAGTTTAATTATCCTAGTTTCCAAAGATGCAAGTTTGGCTTCAGTTCCGAATATGTGGTAACTATGTTTCTGATGGTTTTTGCGAAGTTAACGTCTGGTGACTTTATAAATGATGCCATTTTATGTTGGAACTATTTGAGAGATATTTTCTCTTGAAATGTATTTAGGCAAGAGTTTGAACGGAAGTTTTGGAGTCTTGAATTCTGGATCAAAATTGGAAATGAGAAATATGGAACTTCATTGATGCCCAGAAATTGATTGATGTTTAGATTCGGAGTCAAAGAGATTCATGAACTTTTCGGAGCAGGATTCTGAAGCACTTAGAGTATGAGTTTTCTTAGCAGATGGTAAACTAGCAGAGTGACGTTGTTAAGGAGATAGAGATCTGGAACCAGCTGGAGATATTTGTGAGCTGTGACATTGATGTTTAGTTGATGTTCCCAATAAAGCGGATTTTGGTGTAGCTGCGGATATTGTTTTCTTTACAACTGATGGAAGTGTATGTTTGCCTGATGCGTACTGATTTCGTTGGATGATGCTGGATGAATGAGAGAGAATTAGCAAAATTGAAATGTATGAGCTGATCACTAGTGACATGCAGTGTTGAAGAGGGAT
Organism: Lepisma saccharinum; assembly: GCA_022664845.1. Taxonomy (NCBI): domain Eukaryota; kingdom Metazoa; phylum Arthropoda; class Insecta; order Zygentoma; family Lepismatidae; genus Lepisma; species Lepisma saccharinum. The sequence goes on along the minus strand of JAGDQP010066587.1, from coordinate 1,751 downwards.
GAACAAGTAAACTACAGATGAATGATGACCAGTCTCTGTGCAATAACTGTTCTAAATAGCTCAGATTAACTCTCACCCTCCGACACTGATAAATACCGTCAATCCTATCTATTATGGTCGTATTTGACTATTCTCTTTTATGCGTTTGCTACACAAAGTCATCGGTTATACGATAACAATCCATAGCTAGGCTAGGTTGGAGTATGTATTGCTCGAGAAATATTTCTGTCATATAGCAGGAACATGACTTATGCTTTGTGAAAGCTAATACATTGCTTCAAGAACCGAGCGCAAGAAGTGTGTTTATCTCGTATTAGTGTACTCATGAATGTGAAACATCAGATTTTCTCTTGATTCCTGCAATCGCGCCAGGAAAATACTGGGATGACACTTAAAATCTAAAACCAGGGTCACGGAGTGTAACGTAACACGTAATTATAAGGCGTAAATTGAAATATTTAAAATGTACATGTTTTATTTTTATTATTTTTTTTAGGTTTTACTTTAGAACTGTTACGGAAAGAGGCTTGTTGAAAGTTTGCGCTAGTTTTCAGCAACTTGGAATATGAGAAATACTAACATTTCAATTATCCCCTCTTTTGAAATTCTCTGTAACTCGGGATTCTTATCGAAGGGATAAAGTTTGCAATTTTATGGAATAACTTTAGATATGTTCGGAAGTGACAGCATTGTACAATATATGGCCAGATTTGTAATATAGCGTAAAATTAGAAGTAAAAAAAAGAAATATCCGAATTAACGGTGCTAAATGAAGAGAGGAATGTGTGTGTCCGCCTTTCCGTCTCTCCCTGCTCCGGAAACAGGTGATTCGAGGTCACTTTTGAGTTAACAGACAACCGTAGTAAACGAACGAAACGGGGAAACAAGTCAATTCAACATCCATCTTTCTTTTGAATGGCCTCGTCAATGTGACAAGGTCGAATCTAAAAATGAGGTCGTGCCGCAAATTGAAACAATGAGTATTCTCCACCCAGTCCTGCGAAATTCTTTTTCTCTAAAAACAACATCCTAAATAGTACAAGGGGAGTCCGATGAAGGCTGCAGTCAGTTTCAAAAGTGTTAAATAAGAAAGCAAACACATCTTACTTCTTGTAACTTGCTCAGGTCCCCGCCTACAATTATCTTTGCTTGATTTATCTTGTGCAAACGTGCGAAAATGGAGAGGTAGGGTCCCACGGGATATCACGATCTCCTCTGTGACCATGGATTGTTTTTAAATTAAAATCTTAATTGAGAGGAACTAGCATGCTGTCTTAGTGCAAGAGTGATCGATGTAATCAAGGGGCTGGGAATATTGTTTCTCATGGCACATTAACAGAGATAATATCAAAAGCTGGAAGATTAGATGGGAACCATTTTAGAAGTTGTTGTGATTCTCATTTCACTTATACTCCTACTATACCAGAATGCTTCTGACGAAAATTCATAATTATAATCATCATTGGTGTCCACGGTGAGTCAGTAGTAACATTCGCTGCCTTGTTATCAAGGGGGTCCCAGTTTCGATACCCAGTAGAGACACAAATAGTTCGCGGGGGTTACTTTAAACTGTAAGACCTGTTCCTTAGGACACCACTTTAATCTGGTTTAAGGCAATGGAAAACTACCATCGGTTCACCATTCCCAGGGATCTTCGAGTTATAGATCGGCCTCTGGGCAGAACACTCATCATCATCTTCATCACTAATGTTCGCTGAAAGTCCTTCAAGGTACGTTAAATCCTCTGAATC
>JAGDQP010066586.1:0-11261 GCA_022664845.1 Lepisma saccharinum | reverse complement strand
CTCTTTGACAATGGCCATTGCCACCACTGTCTACTATACCATTTGCTTATGGTACAATAAATAATCAGTACCGATTACTTGATATGAATGAATATACGTTATTTTCTTCATGACAACGTTTTAGTCTAAACAGATATTCTTCACTTTTTCGTTCATCCACACGACCCACATCACAAAGTTTCCTGCCTGGTAGATCTTCGTGCGTTTAATCTTCTAAATGTTTGTTTCTTCGTTTCCCTCCAAGCAATCACAATTTCGAAATAATGACAAAAATCTTTATTAAATATTTGCATGAAGGCTTGTAAGTGTTATGTTTCAGGACCCAGAATAACAAGTATCCTTGCCTGATAAAATGTCGGTGATCCTGTGGCAATACGAAACGTCGTTAAATTTACATGGAGTACACCACCAGTAAAGGACCCCGCACAAACCTTATGAGAAATGGTTTCCGGTCAAATTGATTGAAATTTTAATATGTTATAGAATAACACCAAGCGAGCAAAAGTCTTAATGGACGAAAGTCGAGATATCCATTATTTCAGAGTTACGAGCAAAAATATATGCTTAAATGGTGAACACAGAGATCTTTGCGTGACCTTGAATTTTAATGTTTATGGTATTTTTTTTTAAATTATTTCTTGATAATAGCAAAGTGAACGTATTACAATTCGTTTTCTTGTACGTGATGCAATTAAGTGATTTAAAGGTCAGGAAAGAATTTTTCCACGAGGTAAAAAAAATTGTTATATTGACGAAATCTTTTTTGCTTTTTTATCACGAATATCCACTACTTAGCACACTTTATGCATTTCTTGTTTAGGTTTAGCAAAATTAAATGTTCATACGTTAAAAATATACAAAAAGACTTTCTATTTACATTACGAATGCAATATATCTGATTAGTGCACGAGAGAACAGTTCCGTACACTTATGGACCTTAGGCATCTTTGACTCAGATCAAGGAAACTTAAATAATGCTACAAATCTTTATCAGATTTTTTTAGTGGCAAAGATTTTTTTAATGTATATTTTTAACAAGAACTTATATTTTAACTAGTTCATATCATCAAATGTCAGGGACACCCTAATTGTAAAATAGAACGTTATTTTTTCACAGTGGCATGAAAAATTAAAAAAAAAAAGTTTTTTCTGGCGTTCAGGGTTTCCAGTTTTTTAAATCACTAGATGAAATATGATTTTTTTCGTGCTTGCTTTGATTTTTCTTAAGCCATCAAAATACTTTATCACTGGAAAGTTCTTCAGAAAAATTATTACCTAACACGTATTCAACGTACATTTCATTCCACGTATTTGGAACTCCATGCAAGACTAAAGTAATTATTTCTTTAATGAATTTGAACTCATTATTAATGATATTTTACTAGTATAGGAAACGAAACCAAGTATTGCAATAAAAGAAAAATAAATCAAGCTATTACGTAATCAGTAGTGCATAAGGAAGTGTTTAAAATCCTGGCTAAAGTAGGTTTGGTTTAAGGTCATTTGTGAGAAATTTAATAACAACCAAAATAAAAGAAAAAGTGCAAACGTAAAGTGAAATAATACAATGAAAATACTGTGATAAATATTATAAATAGCGTTCATTATATACATATTATTCACATTTGAGGTAAAAGCGCTTGTAGAACGGCATGAGTGAACGTGTGCGCGCGCTCAGGCGTGTATGTAAAGTTATTTAAACATCCAGGGTTCGATTTGTCGGGGAAATGCCAGGGATTTTCCCTGGTGCGTGGATTTCATCCCCGGTTGCTGATACCAAATAGCACCCCAACCAGGGATAAAAACTTTGTATTTTTACCAAGACAGGTAGTATGTTTAAACTTACTAGCAATCACTAGTTTTAGGATCTCCCCTTCGTAATTTATAAGAAATCGAACACTAAACTTCTACAACATACATCATCTCTTGTGGTCTGTTTACAGCATCAAGGATGACATCGATCAGTTTCTTTGAAGGATTTTTAATATTATGTCCTGCATAGTCCATAAACCACAGCACATTAGCGATATACCTACAATTGTCGGTGCTGAATTACATGTAACTGCAATGCGTTTGCCAAGGCAACGCAACTCTTGTCAGCCGAGATCACGCTTGACTCACTTGTTCCCGCCCGCCCCGTGGCTTTCCCATGACTTAGCATCTCACGGTTTATTGCTGAAAATATGTTGTATTTCTTTTCACGAATGTTACATTTACTAACAAAAACTTGGTGCTTTAATACGTACGACAAGCCCTAGTGTTCAAATATGTGAATTATTTTAAAATTAGAACTTAACGTGTGACCTTAAAATCACCGGAGAACCACGGGCCGCTTGACGGGCGGGGATAGGTGAATCAAGCGCGAACTCGACCCAACAAACGTTGCGTTGCGTTACCAAACGCATTCTCTGTATAATGAGATATATTGCATTCGTAACGTAAATAGAAAGTTTTTCATACACTTGTAACGTGAGAAGGTTTAATTTTACTAAACCTAAGCAAAAAACGCGTAAGGCGTGTTACATAGTGAATATTAGTGATGAAAAAAAAAAAGATTTCAATACATTTTTTTTTTTTTTTTCTTATTTTCTTTTTTTTTGTCTCGTGGAAAAAGTTTTACCCGGCCTTTAAATCACTAATTGCATCACGTACAAGAACACGAATTGTAATAAGTTTACTTTGCTATTAAGAAGAAAATTGAAATAATTACGATAAATGTTATAATTCAAGGCCACGCAAAGATATCTCTACTTTCCGCCCATTTAGACTTTTGCTCACTTGGTTTCATTCTCACTTTAAGGTATTTGTGTAAAGCAACGATCTCGAACAAAAGATGGCAGCACTATGTTTAAAGTATTTTTATCGTTGCAAGAAATTTCAATGCTGCTCCTACAAATTCAAGCCTAGAGAGCTTCATTGTTATAGGGTTTGATATTCACAACACAAGTCAAGCGATTTCAACAATGAAGAAAAATGAAAATAAAAGATCGGCAAGGATTGAACTCTTGAAATTGTTACGAACTTTCTTCTCTGAAAGTTAAAATTCTCTAGGCTTGAATTTGTAGGGGCAGCATTGAATTTCGTGCAACGATAAAAATACATTAGACAAATACTGAGAGAGTGCTGTCATCTTTTGTTGCAGATCGTTGCTTTACATTAACCTTAATACGTACTACAAATGCACTCTCCCTCCTCAAGAATGGGTATTTCTAATTGAGAACAAGCTCGTCGCCAACCACAGTTTGGCAGACAGGGACGCGGGTTAAGGTATATTATTTCAGGTCCATATTACAAATAGAAATGTAGATTTTTATGTGATGGCAAAGTTCTTATGGGGCCGGGAATCAGTTTCACAAAACAAATGTCGGAATGGTACCTTTTAAGACAGCCTATACTGCTACCTTTACAATTTACCGTGCATCCGTAGTTCAGCTGGTAGAACATTGTTTTTTCTCATATAGGAGATCGTTGATTCGAATTGGTCAGTCAATTTTCTTCATACCAAGCACATACCGAGACGTCACCTTAAAGATGGATGAGGTGTCAATTTTCTTCATACCAAGCACTACCTTCACAACTCCTTCCTATCGTTGTTAAATATCTCGTGTGAAATTACATCAGTTTGGTATCTATAGATTATTAAATTTTTCCAGGAAGGATGCTCGTTGAGAGACGTCAACCTTCAGACGAGACGGGCTTAGGGTGCATTTATCAACATAGGCTAGAAATAACTTCAGTTAAAACATATGGAACTTTAATATTTTGAATAAAGTTAGCGATGCAAATGTTGGAAAGTGAAGTTGTCGAGACAAGTCAATTTTCTGCTGAAACCATTGCATCTAATTCTACCACCGTTACAAAAATTAATGTAGCAATTACATAGACGAACAATGTACATTACCTTGAAAAGGATAAGATTTACACCTGAATATTTTAGTGTTTTTCGACCCGATATAAATCTACTGTATGTGCACGAGATGGCACCGATACCATTTACGTATTTGTTGAAAGCCTGTTCAACATTAATAAACACTGGCTCTCGAGTAGCTACGATAATACTGGTTCCAGGTATTTCTGTACGTACAACGAATAAACAATACACAATTTTATTTATTTCAGTATACGCACATCATGTTCTAAAATAAAAAAACACGAAATAATTTTTCGAGCAACAATCATGTAATTGCAGGTCAAGTGACGTTTAAGCACGTCTTGTTTTTACATTTTTTTTTCTATGTATGGACGTGATATAATCTTAAATATAATATGTTACATGCCTGTGGAAAGTAACTCCTTCCGGCTTCTTTTCACTCCTATTTACGCAACCAAATGCCGCACAACCAACCATTTCTGATACGATGTAAATTTATTTCTTGTGCGTCTCAACATGGCGCTCCTCGCAAACCGGAAGCTATACGTTTGTGACGTCACGCCCGCCCTTTGGCAAGATAAGATAAAATTAATTTTATGGGCGGTAACAGCACTATAGGCCCGCCCTTTGGGTTTATCTACCTATGAGAAATAAACATATCACTGGTTTATTGGTTTTTATTGAAGCACATGGTAAATGAATCCCAGAATTTTCTGTGTTTTATGCACATTATTTCCGATTTATCCATCGTGAAATGTCGTTTTTGTCTTGTGTTTAATTGTATGAAATCAAATGTTATTACAAACAGCACACAAATCTGCCACTCAAATAATTCAACAGGAATATTTTTGTACATTAAATGAGGTTTTTTGTGTGTGAAACACCTCTGATTCAAAGGTTGTTTCATATGAATTTTCAATATATGTTCCAAAAATTTTTCCCGTTCATTTGTAAGGCTACGCTCCGTACGTTTCTCTCTCCGGCTTTAATCGGTATAATCAAAGAGGTAGTTCTCAAGTGCTCAGATTTGTGTTTGCCTTTGAACTTTCGTAAGATGCTTAAACCGTATTTACTCACGCTTATTCTGAGCTACAAATTTAATTTCATTCGCGTAGGATATTACTTATTTTTTCTGTGCATTGTCAAATTTCAGATAATTCTAGCAGAAGTATTTCATGGAACATTCCGCATGTAAGAAAGCGTTATTTTCTGTGGGAAATTTGATAATGTAAGGAATGTTTACTTGCTTACCGGATCTCTCCCTTCCTATATTCAATATCCTAAATACATTAGCAATGTGCCTCCTTTAGACCAACTATAAACATCCAGCACTTTTTGAAAGTGTTCGAAAATGTTATCTATACAGACAGATAAATTCAAATACACAGCCGAAAATAGTAGCGATGTAAACATCGATACCTGTACATAGCAAGAATGCCAATAGTAAGAAATTGACATGTATAGATGTTTACATGTCCGGTTCCATTAGATTTAGTAGATCCATGTGCCATGCCATTCCTCGCCACAAGTAAATTCTCATACGCAGAAATTGATTGAAATTTTAAGGTTGTTAGAAATCTACATTTTCACACACATTCTTCAATTTGAAAACATCGAAGCCGCCTGGGACATGGATGTTTGTGAATTTTAGTAACCATCGTGACGGACCGAAGTCACAGTTACTAAATTGACGCATACAAAATGAAATTTTCTAAACATAAGCATTGTAGGTTAAGATTAGCGATAATTTGAAAATGCATTACAAGGGAGCTCGCCAAAATGTTAAAAATTGAACATTAATTTCGTTCACACCCAACCGGAACTTTACATTAACATTTTCAAATACTACTTGCAGGGTTCGATTTCTGGCGGGGTATTGTTGAAAGTTTCCCCTCTCTACAGAAATCTTTAACGGCTCTGTGTTCCTAAATATCCCCCAATCCTGATATATTAACAGTATTCTATGTTCTGAGAAAAAAATCCTCCTCTCTTGAATTTGTATAAAGCATACGTTGCTACTATGTAAAGTGTAGTGCAATGCTCATTCCTTTCCCATTTCATTTCTATATATAGTTTCTATCTTTCCACTTCAATACTGTTTCTGTTTTAAATGCTTGAAAGATGTGATAAGTACATAAATATCGCGACCTGTCAGTTGTTAAGCGTGCATAAATAAAGTGCACACTGACACTAGAACTACGAAACAACACAATACACAAGTAGATATATTATTTTGTTGCTTTCGCGTAATAATGACTACAAAACTTTTTTTTTTTTTCAGGGAAAGCTGGGAAGCAGATAAGAAAATTCTACTCCAAGATCATGGACAAATCGTTTCTTCAAAAAAACAAGAAACTGGTATTAGTTGCTATGCTCCTTCTGTGAACATTGTGCATGGAAGCGGTAGTACTAAACGAAAGAAGTTGAAAGGCATGAAATCATCCTCAGAGTTTTGTAGAATATTTTCGTGCTCCCTTTGTGGTGCTTCTTTCGCTAAAAGAATTGTTCTGATTCAACACTTAAAAATTCATGGAGAGAAGGCCTTCCGCTGCACATACTGTGACAAAAGCTTTTCTCTCAAACACTATTTGTGTGTTCACACGAGAATTCACACAGGGGAAAAGCCTTATGAGTGTTCCACTTGTGGAAAAGCGTTCTCATATTCCAGTGCCTTTTGGAGGCATCAGAACACTCACTTGAAGGTTAAACGCTACATTTGCAATGAGTGTGGGAAGGGATTCTCCGATAGAGCTCACATTGTTACTCATCTTCGAGCACATTTCGGGGACAAACGCTTTGAATGTAATGAATGCGGAAGGAAGTTTGTTCAAATAGGTCATCTAAAGGCACACATATTAAGACATAATGGACAAAAAATTTACAAATGCAACGAATGTGAAAGATCATTTTCTCTCCGGGCAGACCTAACGCAACATGAAAAGCGTCATAATGAAAAGAAAGGGACTTACAAATGTCCGTCATGTCCCAAGACTTTTAAAATTGCATCATGCCTCAAAAATCACAATAGGATACATTTAGGCAATGAATTCATTTGCAACGATTGTGGGCGATCATTTGGTCTGAAAGCACACTTAATAAACCATGTTTTAGTGCATTCTGAATACAGAGGTCTTCAATGTGATATTTGTGGAAAAGGATTTAAAACAAGGAGCCAATTGAATTGTCATAAGATAATACACGCGGAGGTGAAATCTCATAAGTGTACTGAATGTCCCAAAGAATTTTCAAATTCAGGATATCTCTGGAAACACAAGAAACTGCACGCTCGAAATATATCTGATCTTTTCACTTGTGATTACTGTGAAAAGTCTTTTTTGAAGAGAGACGCCATTGTTGAGCATATGAAACGACATGAAGGAGTAACTTATGATTGTGTTTGCGACAAGAAGTTTACTGTTCGAAAGGATCTGCGTAAACATATGTCTTCTCATTCTGGCTCCCAACAATTTTCTTGTGATCAGTGCAGTGTGAAGTTCTCTAGAAAGTCCTACCTTGTTCAACACACACGAATTCATACCAATGAAACACCATACAAGTGTGATATATGTAACAGAAGATTTATGTTTAAAGGGACTCTGAATAAGCACATTTTTCGTCACAGTGGGGAAAAGCCATTTCATTGTTCTCATTGTGATGAATATTTCAGAAACAAATGTACTGTAGATAGTCACTTATTAAAATATAGTAAACCATTGGCATAGCCAGTGATTCTTGTAAGGTACACCATTTAGTATTTGTTTCACATTAATATTAAGATAATCTAATACTTTGTAAATCACTGCTTTCGTACGTTCCATACTTCCCTAAGGACAAAAGAAGGGTTTTTAGTAAGTCTTCGTTTCTTCCATTCAGTGCCGGCCGCAGTGGTTGTCTTCCGTGGCATTTTTTCTGTTGCAAAAACAACGTACATGATCGAGGAAGACCGAAGTCATTAGCTACTAAAATTGACTAGAAATACGGAGTTGGTGAATTTTTTTCTGATGTTTATGCAACAAAAATAACTCATCTTTACATTTACTTATCCTGCGCAGAATCTGTTTCATGAGCTTGCCGTTGCAAACAAATTTTGTAACTAAGAGAACTGAAACGCTGTAGTTAAAATTTGTAGTTGTAGAAGATAAAACGTGAATTCACAGTGAGATTCGGTTTATATCTACCCTTTAAAACGGCAGTGAATGTATGAATTTGTGTTTATGAAGCCTTATTGTGAAAATTACTCATATACATCTCTTGCAAATGACACTTTTGAAGTATTTTTTCTGACGTTCCAGGTGCAATTCTGGTTTCTTAGTAAGTCGTACAGTGAGTGGTCATTCTCTCGTGTTCTGGATCAGTAGAATTTCTCAGCAGCACAGCACTTGGTTTCGTTGAACCAATGTAGATAGACCATTTTCTTGGTGTACAAGAGCTGAAACTTCATTTTTACATAGTATTTATTCAAACTACATTTTATGAGTGGATGCCGTGGAGAGAACTAAATCATAATCTTATCTTGCATGTCAGAAATCCTCACGATACATGAAATTGCACTTTATAAGGTAAAAATACTCGTAAATGCTTTCGTAACTCCATACGGTTGCATAATCTTACGTTTAAATGTAAGTAAAGGGTTTATGAAGATTCAAACCATTCATAGATCGTAGTCAACAAGAGTGCAGTTGCAACAATACGACGGATCGCGTCATTGCTATGCACAGTGACAATTCTTTCCGTACAGAGATGTGTAATTTAAATAGGGTGACGTCAAAGTATTGTATAAAAGAGTAGCGTATTGTGTAAAAGATTGAAACTACCAAATGAAATATAAACAAAAGCTATTTATTATGTGTATTATTTAAAGCCTGTGGAAAATTGGAGTCCATATTTTATCGACCTGTGCCTGAAATTTAGTTCAGATTTCTCTTTATGTATGTAGACACTTCATATACTATACGATTTTTAGTTTTATCTTTATATATATATATATACACATTCGCGTCCAATATATTATGTATGGTGGCTTCGATACATTGTGATAAACTGGACACAGGATTTGTGTTCGCATCGTGTGTACGATCTGTTACCCTAATTTTGAGACATTTGTCTTGGCTATACAGTAGAGCATCGGTTATCCGAACAGGACCGAGTTATACTTAAGAAAACATATATATTTTCGTTTCGTATGACTACAGTAAATCTTGTTTTGAGCCCTATAATAGTGCTGTGTTATTACTCTAACACTATGAAAAACAAATATATTCGAAAACACATTATTACGTGTGTAAGCCGATTTTACTTTAATATTTAGCGCTAAATTTTAAGTAATAATCGTTTATCCGAACACTATCAATACCCCATTAATTCGCATAATCGATGCTCTGCCGTATATCAACTGTTACATTCGCACTTGCTGTATCTTTGGGTACAAGGTAACTTTTGTATTTTCTGAAGTTCCTATAGTCTTTGGTGATACAGAAACCGGATTAAGATTGTATTACGGTATACCTTTTTAAACCTAGATATGACAAGAGTCAAGGTCAGAATGCCTATCCAGTTTTTGTTTTCTAAAACGCTTTTCGTTGATGTGATTTTAGGTTGACTATATGCTTTTTGCAGCCATTGAAAAAGTTTCCATTTGTATCATCATAGACTTCCGTTCGCAAATCTTCCGAAGTGGTGCTTAGTTTTAATGCCCGCGAAAAGAAATTAACTCACATATTATGATTGGTTTATTGCTGATGAGCTGATTTTGCATGTATTATTGTTCTTCTATAGTTGTCTTTCTGTGAATTGAATTAAGCGAGGAAATAGAAAACACCTGGCCTGGATTCTCTGTTTCTATGGTGAACTATAAATTAGGATGTATTGTATTAAGTACATATATTAAGTGGCCCCGTGCAGTAATGACTATTGTCAATTTAATTCCACTGCGTTTCTTTAATTATTTAAATATATACTTCATCAAATCGTGAATTCGCTCCAAAGACACCCATGTATTTGTAAACCTGAAAATCTCAGCAAATTCACGAAAACCTAAAACTTCACAATGCCAAGATTCCCGTTTTAAGGAATATTATGAATACATAATACATGGAAATAAACAATGTTACCACATGCGAGCAGAATTAATTTCAATTATTGCAGCTAAGGATGGGTAAGGACCAAACACATGCAGTATTTACACTACTCAGTTCCGATCCTTACACCAAGAAAGCGATTCCTTTCTCCCTTGCCCTCAGAGGACAACGCCTGAATTCCACCGCTTCTGCTACTGAAACATACAACAAACGCCTCCAGGAGGCTCTAGTCAACCGTGGCTACCGCATCTAACCTTGTAACCAAACAGATTTGCTATGCATCCTCACACATTCAACTCACTCAAACCTCCAACCCACCGGCTCTTATCACTCAGTTCCATCCTAAACTAACCAAGGTCACACAAATCCTATACTCTCATGTCCACATTCTCCAATCTAATCCAGACACAAGATCAGTATTCCCCACAAAACCGAGGTTGGTTTATCAGCACTTCCCCCCCCCCCCCTAATCTTAGAAACATCTTGGTCCGTACGAGTCCTTCCTCGGCACCACCCCAAACCGGCGCCCATATATGCAACAGACCCACATGTAGAACCTGCTCCATTTTCATAACTTCTCTCACAGTCACTATCAATACTGCTAGTGGCTGGTACACCCTAAATCCCAATGGTACATGTCACACCTCTAACGTAATACACATTCTAACCTGCAGTTCTGTGATGCCTTTTATGTGGGAAAAACAGGTAATAATCTTGACATTAGAAATAACAACCAAAGTCACTTTTGCACCATAAACAAAGTGGATGCCCCAGTCTCCTTACACACCGAGTCTCACAACACCAATCTTTCTGTATTTCTTAGTTGCCATAATCCACATTTTGACATCCCCTATGACCAGCACTTCAACACGCCGTCTGTGGGAGGGCGCCTTTATTCATGGTTTAAGCGCGAAAATGTATCCTGGCCTTAACCTTCAATAACTCGAAACCTCCCGTTTCCTCTGCATTTTCAACACGTTTTCTTCCACAATTTCATCCCGAATTTACACGCTGTACAGTTGTCAACTGTTCCAAGCTCAAAAAATTTACGCCCTGTGTAGCAGTCAACTGTTCTCCAAGCTTGATGCGTCGTCCGCTATGTGTCGCCTCTGTCGTCTTAGTCTTTTCTTCAATCCGCATGAGTTCGTCTTTTCTTCTACGAGCAAGTATACGGTCGTTATACACCGAAATATCGCGAGAATCTATGTGGATCTATGTATGTTTATTCTTCTATGGAACAAATAAGCAGTAAGTAAATTCCTTACTTTCTATCATAATTTACCTTATTGCGCAACACTAAATATTTGGTGGTG
>JAGDQP010066584.1:0-11261 GCA_022664845.1 Lepisma saccharinum | reverse complement strand
TATGTATTATAAACAGCTTTTCTTAAAGCTCAGTATCACCCACTGATAAAATTGTTTAGAATTTACAAATCAGTAGTCCGTACCGCAGAAAAAGTCGAAATTTGCTGATGTTTACTTAATGAGATACATAAAATTCAACTTTGTGTATTTTTTAATTTTTTAACAAATGTGAACGAAATTTTTATTTTACGGGTTTGTTTCATCAATAAGGCAAGTATCTTTCCTTTAAAAATAAGTAAGTTAAAAGCTTTCCGAATAAGTAAGTTAAAAGCTTTTTCTTATTATGTGTTCAAAAATTAAGTATTAAAACAAGATATATTACATGACCTTGACACACGAACATCACAGTATTATACATCGTACATAAAACACGAATAAATACAAAAAAATTCTCCTTATATCCATAATTTCGAATTAAAATAATTCCAGGATAAAGCAGGTTTAGACACAGGTAACCTTGCCACTGACATTTTTGTACAAGTGACATATCGGACACGAAAACACACAAGGTACCTATATACCACGAGTGAGTGAACGGTTTAGTTACCCGAAATTTTGGGTTACGTAAAATAAAGATAAGCCGAAACAAGTTTAGGGTAGCAAGCCTCACTCATCCGGAGAAACGGCTGAAATTGCTGTTACCGCCCATACAATGCTGAAAGTTTTTAACACACATCACAAACAATTATGACAGGGTCTTCTCTGAACTTCGCAGGTTCTTAAAACAATAGTATTTTCGAATAAGGTTTAAAAGAGGAGGCCCTAGTCATGAAAGTACAAGCACTGTAAACAAGGGACGTTTGACGAACGACATACACACACACTTAACATAGATAATGGTTAACTTGTGAAAATTCTCTCCCAAATTTTACCTTGTACTTGAGTATGACAATCAACTGTTAACGTAACATTGATAGTAAACTGATATTTTATTATGTTCAGTAACCTTGTAAGTAATAGTATAATAACTTGACGTATTTTCCTTTATATTGGTTCATTTTCTTAAATAATTTCCCGAAATCGAGGAAGGACACGTTTGTTGCAGAGCTGGAATGGGCTGTAACTTAAGCTATCGTGCTGTCAAAATTGCTAGACTTAAATTAAGAAGAAGAAGAAAAAAGGACAGAATTAAAATTTAACATCACCACCTTTGTCTTCAGTTCTGTGAATGTTCCAATTATAGAAACGCACAAAATTACCAAAATTTCTCTCCCACGGCAGACGTATTGGACAGTCAAAACTTCAAATTTGGAAACTTAAAACCCCAATTCCTCAACGTGGCCACATGGGATCCATCGTATCATATCACTATATTTCAAAGCAGCAAACAGCCATCAACGGTTAAAATATGAGAGTTCTTCACATGCCCTCCATTAGCGAGAGGAAACAACGTCGTCTAACGTCTACATCGCTCACAGCCAATCAAGAGCGATGTACAAGTATCACGTGACACAGGCATTGCGCAGAAAACCCACAAAACCGAAATAAAAGTCATAGAATACTCAACAGCAAGAAACTATCTCCAACACAAACCGTAGTTAATGTTATCAGACTGCACAAAATGACAAAAACATCGCAAAAATAGGTCTTATAACTTATGGCGGGCTAACACACATCTTACGTCATAAGCAGCCAATCAGAACAGAACACGGGTTATTCTTATATTAATTGGCAAATTCAATAAAAATAATAAATCAATAAAGAACGTACCATATAATCCCGTCAGAGGTCACTTCTATCTGGCAGACGACACAAGTGCAAGTGGAGTCCTCTATCGATAAATCCATAAATCATTCAAATGGAAGCTAGAATGTGCAGTTACTACAATCTGGGCCAACAAAAGAAAAAAAATATTCTTTCACTAAGTAAAAGAAAAAAAATATATTTTTTTGAAGAAAATTCAAACTTTTTTTCACTTCAAGAGTTGAGCTTTCTTTTGAGCCGAGCAGTTGATCAGCGTGACATTATGCATAGCGGCTTCCCTTCCATTAAGAGTAGTTAATTTTACGCTGTTATGTCTAACTTCTTGAATAATAAAATGACCAATATACTTCAAGAAGTACATACTGTTAGTACGATGTAGAGCAGAACTCAAAGTGTGAGTTTTAATAAACACCAGGTTACCATGTTGTAACTTAACAGTATTTTTAACCAACTTCTCATTTCTCTTGTGGCTTTTAGACGAGTTTAAGAGAACAGTCTGATGCCTTAACATCTACAAAATTCAACTCTTTAGGCCATGTATTGTTCTCTTAAAATAGTCAGCAGCAGAATAGTTCAAGAAAAGTACACAAGGGGCATATCCTGCCGTCAGAGACACAGCAAAATTTAGGAGAGCTTGTACATCTGTTAGCCTTGTACTCCAGAACTTATGGTCATGATGACAAAATAAACGTAAAGGTCTATGAAAAATCTCCACTGAGTTACTTTTAGCATTGTAGGGTCATATTAAGATATGCTTAATACCTAAAGACTCATAAAATTCCTTCCACAATTTAGAGGTAAATTTGTGGCCTGCTGTCAGAAATTACGATATTGGATCTGGGAAAGTGATGAAGGTATCTTTTTGTAATAACTGCCTTGATCTCCTTGTTATGAGAAGTTCTCAAAGGATATAACACTAGAAATTTACTATAAACATCGACTACAGATAAAATATAATGATAAAGACTATTTGGAAGACGACCAATCAAATCAGTACAAGCTTTCTCATGAGGGAATTAGATGGTCGTTTCTCCTCGCAGGGGCAACCCGTATCCGACCTATCTAAGGGCCGCCCCTGACATTTAAAGAGTCAAGCTTATATTCAGTATGGGTCTCATGCGTCTTTTCGCAACACTTACAAATTTCAGGTCTCAAACTGACTTCCTTATTTGTTTCCGGTGTTCTTATTAAAGAACAAGCAGCATTCAAATGATCACAGGTAAGAGGCGAAAGTTTGGCGTCCGGATTTGCAGGCTGTCTGGCCACAGCATTTGACTGATCTGAACCACTAGCAACATTACTGCCTGAAGTTTGGTTAGGTTCAGTATTTATATTGTTATTATTGTTGTAAGTAATAGTATAACAACTTAACCCATTTTTCTTTATATTGGTTCATTTTCTTAAATAATTTCCCGAAATCGAGGAAGCACACATTTGTTGCAGAACTGGATTGGGCTGTAACTTAAGCTATCGTGCTGTCAAAATTGCTAGACTTAAGAAAAAGACAAAATTAAAATTTAACATCACCACCTTTGTCTTCAGTTCTGTATGTTCCAATTAAAGAAACGCACATAATTACTAAAATTTCTCTCCCACGGCAGACGTATTGGACAGTCAAAACTTCAAATTTGGAAACTTAAAACCCCAATTCCTCAACGTGGCCACATGGGATCCATCGTATCATATCACCATATTTCAAAGCTGCAAACAGTCATCAACGGTTAATATATTAAAGTATAGATTCCTTAACTCACCAGAAAATACTTGAAATGACTGTTAATAACTGTCACACTGGATTACATCGTAGTAATTTATCTAGGAGAGTTCTTCACATGCCCTCCATTAAGGAAAGGGAACAACGTCGTCTAACTCCTACATCGCTCACAGCCAATCAAGAGCGATGTACAAGTGTCACGTGACATGAGCAGAAAACCCACAAAACCGAAATAAAAGTCATAGAAAACTCAACAGAGAGAAACTATCGCCAACACAAACCGTAGTTAATGTTACCAGACTGCACAAAATGACAAAACCATCGCAAAAATAGGTCTTATAACTTACCATCAAACTTTTCGCCACTTGTAGTAACTGCACATTCTAGCTTTCTTGCAAGTCTTTGCATTTGAATGGTTTGTGGATTTACCGACAGAGGACTCCACTTGCGCTTGTGTCATCTACCTGAAAGAAGTAGCCTCTGACGGAGTTCTATAATACGTTGTTTATTGATTTATTGTTTTTATTGGCTTTGACAATTAATATCAGAATAACCCGTGTTCTGTTTTGATTGGTTGCTTATGACGTAAGATGTGTGTGTGACGTGAGATGTGTGTTTTTCCTTGATGTGGATGTCTGGCTCAAGAACAATCAACTTGAGACAGGCGTTCACATCAAACCTACCAACAGTATGCAGTATCTCCATTTCAACAGCTCCCATCCATACCATACCAAACGCTCTATTCCATACGCTCTTGCCGTCCGGGCTCCCGCATCTTTTTCTCTGATGACCTGCTCCAAAATTATTTCAGTACCCTTTCCTGAGCTCTCAGTGCCCGTGGATATCCGAAACATCTCATCCGTAAACAACTGGATCGTGTCAGAAATCACTCTCCAACCGACCATCTCACGAAGCTCCCTCCACTCCCAATCTTCTCACCCAGTACTACCCCAGCCTTCAGGCCCTCCAAAAACTCCTTAAACTTGCGCAACCCATACTCACTGCGCCACCTAAAAGAGTTTTCTCGTCGTGCCCCAAAATAGTCTACCGCAGACCTCCGAATCTCAACACATTTCTCACTAGAACTGGACCAATCCCGCCCACCTCCCCTCAAACCTGGCAAGTGCAACAGACCTGTCCTATCTTTGATCCCAGTCTGACCTTCGTACATCCTGTCACTCACAAGACGCACTCTTTCCGACACTTCGGCAATTATATACCTTCCAACCTCATTTATCCTAATTCTGTAACTAACTCATGTTCCACTTTCAACGTTGGCCTAACCCAAACTCCTCTAACAATCCGCATCAACAACCATCGCTACTCCTCCAAATCACAACTTCCGCACCTCCCCGTACCTGGACACACTTTTTAACGAGGCTGCACCTTTGACGAAACCTTTCGAGTCAGCATCCTAAAAGTCCTGACCCCTGACTCACCTGCCACAGTTAGAGATGGGAGCAAACGTACATCTCCATTCTTTCCGCCAACCATGAACTCGGCCTCAACTACGTGTAAAGCCTTCCAGCGCAGTGTTGTCGTCTTCCATTCTCTTCTTTGTTCCGTCTCTAGTTGCACTTTTATTCTATTTTTCAATATTGTTTCTCTGTTCTCCCTTTCCCCTTCATCTTAATTATTTTTATTATATTTTTTATTATTGTTATTATTTCCCCCTCCCTTCTGATTCCTTGTCAGCTTATCCCTTTAGGAAGCACCTTACCTACTCCTAGTACCTCCGCACTTTCGTCTCTATTTAGTGTTTTTGTACGACATATCTAGTCATTTTCCCTCCTCCATAACCTGGCCACACTGTTACCAAGCATCGTTGGTAACATGGCTTCTTGGCCCAAGTCTTGCACCAGTTCGCTCTTTTCTTTTTCCTACCATGCGAAAACGCTTTTGCGAAACGTTGCCGCTTTTTTATTGTGTGTGTGAAGTTCCTGTACACCTTTCTTAGTATTCTATAATGTAAGTATCCTTTTTTTTCTACCTTTTTTACGATATTATATTTACAACAAACGACTCCAGGAGGCTGTAGTCAACCGAGGCTACCCATCTAACCTTGTAACCAACCAGATTCGCTGTGCAACCGCACACACTCAAACCTCCAACCCACTGGCTGACTCTAATCACCTGGTTCCATCCTAAACAAACCAAGGTCAAACAAATCCTACATTCTCATTTCCACCTTCTCCAATCTGACACAGACACAAGATCAGTATTCCCCGCCAAACCTAGATTAGTTTTTCAACCTAATCTTTGAAACATGTTGGTCCGTAGGAATCGCCACCACCCCAAACCGGCGCCCATACATGCAAGAGACCCAGATGTAGAGACCTTCCCCATTTTCATCACTTTTCCCACAGTCACTATTAATACGGCTAATGGCCGGTACAACCTAAATTCGAAGGGTACATGCCACACATCTAATGTTATATACATCCTAACCTGCAAGTTTTGTGATGCCTTTTATGGTGGGGAAACAGGTGGACCTCTCAACATTCGTATTAATAACCATCGCCACTTTTGCACTATTAAAAAACCGGATGCCCCAGTCTCCTTACACACAAGAGTCTCAGAACACCAATTTTGAACTATCTTTCCTGGTTGCCATAATCCACATTTTGCCCACTACGACCAGCACCTTAACACGCTGTCTGTGGGAGGGGACCTTTATTCATGGTTTGAGCGCGAAAATGTATCCTGGACTTAACCTTCAATAACTCTAACCCGTTTTCTCTGCATTTTCAACACTTTTCCTTCCATGATCAAACCCTGAATTTACATACTATATAGTTGTAAATGGTTCCAATCTACGCGCTGTACAGCAGTCAGTTGTTTTCCAAGCTTGATGCGTTGTCCGCTACGTGTCTCCATCCAGTTCATGTTCTTTGTATCCTCATCTCGTTTCTTCAATCTTGTTCTTATTCAACACGTGCAAGTTGTTTTCTCCTGTGCACATGATTAAGTGCCACTGTGGGCACGAAATATTGTAGTGACTTGTATATATTTGTATATATGTGTGTGCTCTAATACGGAACATACAGCTGTAAGTATACTCTTTCTTTTTTCTCATAAATTTACCTTAAATTGCCCATCCGCCTTTTCTTTGTGCTAGTGATATGTAGATATATATTTGGAGTGAGGAGAGTTATAAATAAAAATTAAAAGGTAACCAGTATAGAAATATTAAATGAAATTAAAATAGAAATCAGCCCTGTTTTAGATACACAAAATACGAATATTCGAAATTAAATTTTATTCAAAGACAAGCGACGATAATTAAAAAGTGAGAAAACACTCATCTGTTCTATCAACATTACAACAGACAAGTTCTAAGCACGGACATGATCATTCCAATTCACAAATGATAGGGAAAAGTAACATTACAAAACAATAGCAGATGGATAAATTACGAATAATCATTTAAGAAGAGATAAAAGAAGTATGTTATCTTTCAACACTCTGAAATATAGAGCACAACAGTACAAGTATTTTTGTGAATATGATATCATTGCGTAAATACTAACACGCGTGGTTATACAAGAGAGGTAGGTGAATCCATGAGTAATAAATGTTTAATAAGTGATCAGTGATATGAGTGGATTACAATAGTACAAGGGAAAGAGATAAGGACAATTCACAGTTACATCATTTTCTCTGATACCAACTCCCTTCTTATTTCGAAAGACATATGTGTGAAGGCACTTGGAAACTCCTTCCCAAATTCCATTCTAATTAACAAATGTAGTTTCTATCTGTATGAGAAACCAAGGACTTTTCAACTTCCACAAGACAAGTTATTACGAAACATTTTCTATCCCATCCTTGACTACAACCATTCCTGAGAAATGAACTCAATTAGGAACATTATAAAACCCAGCCAAACCTTTAAGACCTCTTGCCAGTAAAGCTAGTCTTCCGAGTTGTATTATAGACTCCGTCCAGTAAACTACAGATTGTGCTCGTGTTTTCAAAGTTGAACTTAGTCGTTTTCTACTGAATAGTGTTTAACGGTAGTTCTGCATTGCAACCATTAACGTATTCCTTACAGGTTGAAGTATCTACTCTGTTTCCCTTATGAGCTAATCTACAGACTATCGCAGCAAGAGCCATCTAGCCAGGTCTTCCTATAAGGAAAAACATACACCTTCTTATCACAGATAACGTATTTGTGTGGGAGCAGCTGAACTTTATGTAATTTTTCTAACCGAAATTCATTTCTTGTTTTTATTTGAAAATGCTCATAGTAAAGATGAGCGAAATCTCAGATAAAAGTAAATTTGTAGAAGCTGCGCGAATATACTTTTCATTCATAGCCAACTTGCAATAGCCTTTTCGCTTGTGTTCTGTGTTTGTACCACCTTCATTTATTTACAAGCTGTTCCACCTCGACATTATAACAATGTGGCCGTGTATTAATCTTGGATAAAGAAAACACAGTTTTCTGATCATACTGATTTATTAGTCACATATGAAGACTGAAAATACTATAATTCTACCTGTAGGTACTTCAACTATACGCTTGATGATCAATATTTGTAAGCCCCGTTATTTGTTAGTTTCCGGAAGTAGATTATTCAGATGACGAATATTCGCAAGTTGCCATGGTGGATCACTAAATTTTGCCAGATTGAATGAGTTAGACGACATAGTTTCGTATTATTTCGATTACTATTATCCGGATAATTTAAGTAACATATATCTGGATTGTTTGGACGCCATTCAGGATTTCGGATACCAAAGTAATACGATTTACTAATGTTGGCATAAACTGGATGAAATTCAGATCATTCAGGAAGAAGATAAATGGGCCCATAGCTAATGTTGAAGACATAGAGGAATCTATCTTACATGTTACCGGTAGTACTACTACTAGTACTACTGGTGCTGATGCTAGTGCAGTAAATATGGAAGTTTCATCAATCGAGGGAAATGAAAAGATAGTATTAAATGAAGATATGATATTAAATTAAGTTATTAGTGTTCTTCCTTCAAATGAAGGAAAGGAAGCATTAGTCGTCATTAAAGTTCTCAGAATTTTTTCATTTAACGAGGGTATTACAAGTCATTTAGAATGGAGTTAATGTTCCCCTACTTGTGTGGATGGTAATTGTATTTGGATGGCTATAAAGGAATGGTATCCTGAAAACCGACAGGAGGCGTTATTATGTGATGGATGCTTCTTCAAATTTCATCATTTCATGTAAAATCCAAGAAGAATCAGTTTTAGATAAGCGTGCAGTGAATAATATTTTAATGGAAGAACGAGTAAAAGAGATATATGACCAATACAGTGCACGCCATCAGAATTCAAATGAACAGAGAAAGATAATATTTTTCAAAGCATTGAATTATATGGATTCAATGAATCCAAAGAAATTAAAAAAACAGTTGTTACAAAAAGATTTTTATTCATACGTGAAGTAAAACTTGAACTGTCTTTTAGAAAAGAGGGTAAAATGTAATAGGTAAATGTAAAATAACATAAACATGTTTTTATTTTAGAAAGCAAATACGTTTTATTGTTTATAAGGGAAAATAAAATATTTTGTATATTTCATTTATTTAAGTTGTATAATTATATTATTCAGTTTTTGCATTTTCTTTTAACCTCAAGTTAGTCAATAGTAATATTAATTCTCCGTCCCAAGTTTGAAATGGAAGAACTTGTTTCAATTTTCTTAATTATTATCTTACAAATGTGAACATAAGTATAATGAATGAGAGATAAATTATTAGTAGTAGGTTTTAACTATATACATAAATTATTAGTAGTAGGTTTTAACTATGAATAATTAAATATACTTATTTCTAAAATTACAACTAATTGTAATTATTAAAGATTATTTTAACGAAGTTTATATTATTTACTAAGTTATTCTTATAAGTTTGAAAACCATGTTTTATTTTGTGAAAATAAAATTTCTAGTTTAATAAATAGTAAATCATTTTTAGTTAATCAAAATTTTATTACGCTTATTTTTCTCTAAGTTATTTATTTATTTTCAGTTTAACAAAGTTTTTATTATTTACTAAGTAATCTTTCGTACAAGTTTCAAAACAAAGTTTTGTGAAAATAAAATTTCAAATATAATAAATAGTAAATCATTTTTACTTAATTAAATTTTTATTTCGTTTATTTTCTTTCTGTATCTTACTTATTTTCGCTTAAACAGTTTTTCTTTTTCTTAAAAAGTTTAAACGCACAGTTTTAATTTGCAAACTAAAAATTTCAAGTTATGATATTCATTTTACTTAAACAATTTTCTTTTCACTTCAACGAAATTTTCTGTAAGTTGTTTATTTTGCACTTAGTTTATGAAAGTAATTCTATTTGAAAAAAAGTATGTAAGTTAATAATTAGAAAATAGTTTAGCTGAACAAAAGTTGAATAGAAAGTATAATGTATTTTACAAAATAATATTTTAGTGAATCAAAAGCTGTTTTAAATTATTTTTACTTCTGTAAGTTATTTATTACTTTAAAAAAATATTTTTACTGAAAACTTTTTCTTTAAAATTAAAATATTTCAACTTTAATATTTATTAAAATTAAAGTATTATTTAAATTTTCCTGAAAAGAAAACTAATTCACATATTGTATCTCTAAATATATTTTTTTAGAAGAAACAGTTTCAAGAACATTCCGGTATAATTCACCGGAATTTTTCAAAGTTAGTGAAGATTTACCCTGGAAATCACCATCAGAGAAAACAAAGTTTGATTCACTAAAAAAAATTCCCACTATGGGAATCACTTTCAGCAGCTTTTGAAAGAAAAAAACAATTGAATTCACTCTAGGATCCACTGTCACTCAAGGTTCAATAGGACAGTCAAAACTAGTTACTAACGAAGGACTAGGTGACCTATTTTCAATATGCACTAGAGCTAAGGCTTCCTCCACTGCACAAACAAAACTGTCTGATGAGCAGGTCTCATCACACCACAATAAGCTTCGCGAAGACATGATAAACTGAGACTGGTTCACCTGCTGCTGTTATGTCTGTTCCTGTAGCTGCTGGTGGTCCAATCCACTTCTTACTTTTCATTGTTCAATGAAGGGGCACTTTCACTTTTAGGCGGAGGGAAAAGTACCATGACCTTCACCTTTAAGTTTCGAAAATAATAAAACAGCACGTTCAGCTTTTTCATATGTAATAATAAAGCTGTCTTTTAATGTACCACATTAAACTTCGTAAACCCTCGGCTTTTAGTTTTAACTAATAATGATGAAAGACTAGAATCACTTTCAGTTCTGTGTTGAGTAAAAGTATCAGACACATCGTGAACTTCGACTTTAAAGTTTGCTAATAACAAGGCAGCGCGTTTCGCTATTTCCTCTGTAATAATAACTTGAACTATCAGTAAAATAAAAATATGGCTTTCACAAGGGGTTGCAGGTGGTATGATTGTATGACCAATTACAATCTCTTTAGTCATGTGCACCAGATCTGTCATTTATGATTAGTTCTTCACGTAGGTCCACTATTTTGTTTTCCAATAGAAAACGAAGTCTATATTCAAAGTTTGCTTTTGAATGATTAGATCCAGGATGAGGACATAACAATTAAATACCTCATCTATATATTTTTGATTTAATAACACTCGATAAACACTATAATTCAAAAACTGAAGACTGTTCTCTTCACTTAGCGGTGTTTCACGAATTAAGTATCACATACACTCATACTTACTTTTCTCCTTCCAAAATGCACATGCGGAACAAAGTAAAATGTCTTTAGAGTTCCAATTACAAATTGATTTCAATATACAAGGTTGATCAACCCATTTTCATCGGCATCCACAGGAAGGCTTTGTAGGCAAAGTGGTACGTTATCAAT
>JAGDQP010066583.1:797-11261 GCA_022664845.1 Lepisma saccharinum | reverse complement strand
AATAATAATAATAATAATAATAATAATAATAATAATAATAATAATAAAGTTAAAAGCAGAAGAGAGTTGAAATGATTACAATTGAGCGGAACTACAAATTTTGGCATGGACGCAATATTGAAAATATCATTATTTTACAAACTAGCAGTGGTCGACAAATATTACAATCCATTAGCACAGCAAAGTGATGTAACTTTAGCTACAGAAAATAGTATTCTTTATATAAGCAGTATTTTTTTTTTTTACAATTTCTAACGTGTTTTACTATTTCTTGTTGGTTTGTCTACGTTGGTGATCCTATATAAAAAAATCGTATTAAAACAGTGAAAAAGATCAGAATTACATTACGTTCACAATGACAATGACCGATATCGAGCAATCTCGATTTTCGATGTCCAACGATGTCGGTGCCCGATGTCGATCTATATCGTTGACCGATATTGGCCAAGATGTTTTCCATCAAATCTGGGTCCCATGTCGTTGAAATATGTCGATCGATGTCGTACAATACAATATGCCCATATCGGCCAACGTGGATGTGCTACTTGGGTACTTTCCCCATAGCTTTCCTAACGCGTCTCAGCCTAAACCAAGATACGAAAAGGTCTTAAATAAATTCCTGGCAGAGCCATTCAGTTTTCGAAAGTTGTGTATCTAAAGGGAACGTCATATAATGCACCACTCAACAAAACAGCATATATTTGATCATAGCTAATAAATAAATAGTATCTGGGTATCTCCATTAAAATAAAAAAAACATCTTGGTCACCCTACTGAATATTTTGCTTCGTTCCTTCAGAACTGGAATTAAAATCCCAAAAGGCATTTTTCATAATTTTAATATAATGGAGAAAATATACGATAATCTGGGTTGAATTATTACTTAAAAGTTGGTTCTAACAGTTTTATAAATAATCTGTAAAACGAAAAAATAGAATCAAGTGCGAAAAGTAATTTATTTAAAAATCAGAAATTCCAAAAGATCTTCCCGCCATCTAGTGGCAAAAATGAAAGATCCTCAAATCATTTTAATACCAGGCTGTCATAGAACTCTCAATGCAAGATTATTTTAATTTCAACAAGTGCTCGAGACATCCAGAGTTATTTAACCAGTGACAAGGTTGTTTTCGTGTTGCTAAGAGTTGTAACGAAAATTTACATTTCAATGCCCTCTAAAACTGGGGAATTTTTAATATCTGCTCTTTTTAAGCTTTTGCTATCTATCTTGTTATAGTTCAATGTAGTCCGAGCCTAGAGGCATTCCTGAGATTGAGGTTATGCTTTTTTATGCAGATGAAATGTGAGTTTTTAATTTATGAAGTTCGTTTTAAACTATGTTCAGTTCAAAAAGTAAATGGAACAGTCCTAATGTCCTGTTTTGCACGTAGAGCTTTTTGGTATGGAAGTTTCGGATTCAATTATGCATACTGCACTTTTTTTTTTATGATGAGAATTTTATTTTTAACGAAGCTCTCCCGTAGAAACATGTAAGTCTTGGAATTTATTTAACAGCCCATCAGAGATATATGCGACTATGTCCTTCAGCGAGAAGTCTTCCTGGGAAAGAAACAATCAAATCAAGAGCGAGAAATAATTTATTTAAAAATTCGAAATTCCAAGAGATGTTCCCGCCACCTAGTGGCAATAATAAAAGATTATGTAATCACAGTAAAGCCAAGCTGTCGTAGAACCGTCACTGGAACATTATTTAAATCTCGATAAGTGCTCGAGACATAGTGATTTGTTTAATCAATTACATTATTATTTTCGTGTTCTGGAGAGTTGTCATGAAGATTTTAATATTAAATGCCCTCTAGATTTCTGGAATTCTTAATAACTATTGTTTTCAACCTTTAGTTATCTGTCTTGTTAGGGTTCAATCGTTCTATATTGTCGGAGTTTTTCTATCTGAGCAACAAGTTGTAAGGCAGGTCATTAGTAGCCATTTTATGTGCAATGGTTTCTTCTTGTCTTGTAATTGATGTAGTTTGTAGCATCTTATATTTGCTTGCGTAGAGTTTACATTTACGATCAATCATAATTGCAGCAGTGGCAAGTCAGAGCAGAAACATATCCTTTGTTTTTTATTTAGATTCCAAAATACAACCTGATATGTAAGTGGAACAAATCTGGAAAATCATTATGTAAGTTTGGTTTCACAAGCTATGATCTCAATAGTAACATGTTTATATTTACCTTCGTCCTTGAATTGCAACTATATTTATGACTAAAATCAATTTTATTTTCATAAACTATGTATGCTAAGGTATTTAAATACACACAGAGAAATGGATAAAGTAACTCTGTTATTAATTTTGCATTAACAAGTTTAGATAAAAATTGAACTGCCAATTCCGTTCAATGTTCATTGTACTAAAAAAGATAATCTAACGCATGAAGGAAATCTATAGCTACAAATCGCACATTGATATACTTAAAGGAAATATTAATATAAACGAACAAAGTTGTGAATATCTTAATGTGATACATTTTGAACCTTTTATGTGATAATAAACCAAAACCACTGATCTGTTTCAGTCTGGTGAACACTGTTCAAACCACACGGCCGACCATCCTAACTAAGGTTTTCCATAGTTTCCCCCAGTTTAACCAGGCGAATGCCTCCATGGTACATTAAGGAAAACACTGGCTGATATCTTCCTCGTTCCTTACCTAATTCATCCGCCTAAGTCGAAATTGCCAAAAGGACTTAAATAAATTCAAATTACCTAGCAGCGACAGGCACTTTTTCAAAGTTGTCTATAAAACGTTATAAAACACCCCATGGGACAAAACTTTCTCCATTTGGATCATAATTATTAAACTAATAGAACCTGAGAATATCCAAACATTATGCGTACACTATATATATATATTTTTTAAATGTATCTTGGTCAAATGCATTTTTTGTTTCGTTACTTGTGAATTGAAATTTAAATCCCAAAAGGCCACTTTGATAATCTTAATTATAATGGAAAAAAATACGAGAATCTGGATTGAATTACTACTTAAAATTAGTTTTAACAGTTTTTAAAATTATCTGCAAGAAGAAACAATCGAATCAAGATCGGGAAATAATTTATTTTAAAATCCAAACTTGCAATAGATCGTCCCGCCACCTAGTGGCAATAATAAAATATTCGCTAAGCACCGTAAAGCCAAGCTGCTGTAGAACCCTCAATGCAAGAATATTTAAATTTCGACAAGTACTCGGGACATTGAGGTCTGTTTAGTCTTCCTAAGGTGCTGTTTTGGACGTAGATCCTTTTGACATGAAAGTTAGGGGTTTGATTCCCCATCCCGTAGAAACATGTGAGGTAAATATGAGGCTTGGAATTTGCTTCATAGTCCATCAATGTTCTGAGCGATGACGTCCTTCAGAGGGCAGTTATCCTGGGAATGAGATGGGATGATAGCGACTAGAGCCTTAGTTCAGATATTACGTATTTCAAATCTCGACTGGTGGAACTGAGAAAAAACCCTGGAACACCTGAGTCAGCATGACTGGCAGAGGACTGGAATTTCTGTGCATCTCGCAGCGTCAACCACTAGACCACGGGGACTGAATATGAGGCAACTAACAGAAAGATGAATTATGAATTGTATACTTAATGGTGTCACAAGTCGTTTTCATTTGCCGGTGAAAATTGAGCCATTGGATGGCAAAGTGTTGTAAGTCACTTTGGGGACATTTTGAGATATTGAGACTTTTATTAAAATGGACTTTTATTATAGAAAAGTCTGGTAAATATTACAAAGTGCCATTGTGCGTCCGTTATGTTGCTAAGGTATGGTGCCAACTTGGAAAGTGCAGTTTTTCAGAATATATACACAGAATGACTGTATTTTAAGTGACATCACAAAATTGAGGGATTGGAAAGGAAAGTGGTGCTGGTAATTTCGAGATACTGAGATATAATATGAAAATAAATACAGGAAATCCTACAAATATTATATATGTGTGCCTATATAATGATACGTTTATTTTTTATGACTCGTTATAGGCATAACACTAGAATATTTGTAGCATTTCCTGTATTTAGTATAATAAATATCGCAGGCAAGCAATTGTTGACTTACACAACTTTGCCATCCATCCCCTTTTGTAACAGAAGCGTATGTAGACAATAACAATGCACAGCAGCAAATGAACGCTTTTCTGTCATAAGTCATTTAAAACAAAGCGGCAACATTAATGAAAACTGATGCATGAGTGAAAGAAGGAATATTCGAACATTTATGCATTCTTATCACTGTCACTGTACACATCATCATCATCATTTTCATGTTGGTCGCTGTCCTTTAAAGTCCAGATGATGGATGGATGGTATAAACGCAAGTCAATGACATCCTTCTTCTTGAGCTTGCTGAGGACTCCATGTTCTGTGAACAGTGGTTCTTGTTGAATGTTGTGCAGATGTACCGGTCGTCCTTTCTTCCCTCGTGTGATATCCAGTTCATCAAAACGTATGTCAGGATTAAGCGTTTCCTCATAGAATAATTTCCTGGGGTCATGTCATCTGTACTGCAGCCCGTGGATTTGTAACGAAGACACAGGACGATGCAACTCACTGCCGTTGAAACAATATCCCGTTGAATCATGCGAACCACTGCAAACTTGTTTTTCTTGCGTGTGTTCTCAATGATCCGATACCAGTCAGATAGGATGTAAATGTTTTGTCCCTTTTCCTTCAATTCTATGGAGCGGAAGTCAGCTTCATGCGGTATATACGAATGGCCAGACAGCATGAAAATATGATCCAAAGATTCCACTAACAGTGATGGGTCTTGTGCCAGTCGCAGACAGGTACGGGCAACCTTAAAATTAAGGGTTTGGCCAGTACATGCATCACTATACACTCCATCGTCATGGTGGCGAACTTCTTGATACTAAATCCTCACAATGACGTATATGCTGTATATGCGTGTGTTGTTAGCTGACACACGCTAACAACTATACATGCCAGCACAGTCTTTTTGTAGCAAAATAACTATCTAAACCTAATAATATTGGTCTAGGTTTACAGTGACTAGACAACATTTTCGTACGACACAGTGGTGTATACCAAGTTTCGTGATACTATTTCTAAAGTAATGGAAGCAATTAAAAAATAATAATTTTATCTAAAATATGTTCGAAACAATAGCAATGGGGGTGCTTGGGGACTTACATCCCTTTCGTATTGTGTTGGATAATGTTCATGGAAAGTGTGGTGCAGCTAGATCTAACTGTATGAAAGAAATTTGATCAATTGTTTTAATGGATTGGAAACACTGCACTACTGCATGACTATTTCGATCTCACTGAGATAGTGTAGCCAAGACATTTCCAACGGCACCTCATCCACGTCTCTACACCTTCTGGATAGTGAGATATATTTATGGGCATGGTTTGGCAACACTGACAACGGGTGCCTGGGGACCGTAACACACACCGTATGTTGGTATTGTGTCAAATAATGTTTATGTCACATTTGGGGCAGTTAGGTCTAACTAAATGGAAGAAATTTGAAGAATTGGCTTTTATAAAATGGGTTGACAACACTGAACCACTGCACCAATCAAGACGCTTCCGCCTATTCTGAGCTAGTCTAGCCTGGACCTTCCCCACGACAACTCAAGTATCTCTCCAGTTTGTAGTTCCTGAGATTTAATATCTGGACATGAACAGACGGATAGGCACCATGAGTGGGAATAGAAGGTCCCTTTTGAGAAGCTTCCCTATCAAAGGACCTAAAACTATGAACCTCATTCTCCGTTTGGCCCTTTATCTCAAAACACATTTTTTTTTATTATTTTATTAACGGAAATTGAATTTCCGTTTTCCAAAAAGAGTTGCAATTGGCCCATTTACCTGCAAGGAAAAAGGTGTATTAGTCAGATTGTCTAATAACGTACTCATATATTTAAAATTACTTGCGTCATAACTTTCAGCGAAAGCTGGAATAAATTTCTGTTAGCTTTATACCTATCACACAAGTGTCAAGGAGAGAAAACTAGCTGAAAGGGAATAAACAGATTTAAAACTATAATCTTTAGCTAGTAAATTTTTGTGTATATTTGGTAGAAATTAGTCACAATTAATTTAATGATGGCGCTGTCATCTAGGGAATGCAGCTGTTACTACTAATATATGCTAAGCAAGTAGGAACTTTAATTTCCACAGAATGTAAGTCAACGTTAAAATATTTTGCCTAATGTTAGCATATATTGCAGGAATTTCATCTGTAGCGATAAATTAGCAATAAACAGTGGTAGAGAAGAGGCGTGACAAAGACCAAAACATTCTGAATTTCAGTATTTTTCAAATTTGAATTTACAATCAACCTGAAAGTTTATCTGTCTGTCCGTCTGGATGTTACTTATACAAATCTCCATGCTTGCGATTGTATACATGTGCATTTTGTACTGGGCAGGTTATATAGTGACCCATTTCTCAGTGTTGCCACCTTTCTTATAAAACATTTTTTCCAAATTGATTCCATATCTTTGGACACATTCACACAAACTTAGCATAAACATTATTCCACACAGTAGAGAAAACTGTGTGTTCTTGATCCCAAGCCCCCAGTTGACAGTGTTACAAACCTATTTTATAATTCAACTTCTACAAATATCTTTATTTATACAAATCTACAAGCTTGGATTGATATAGACAAATTTTACATATATGTGCATTTTTAACTGGGACGGGACATAGAGGTACTCCTGCCACGGCAGTCGCCCCAGTTCGCAGTGTCGAAAATCTATTAAAATGGCATTTCAAATCGCTTCAATACAGTTGTATGTATCAGCACGAAATTGGAAATGTAGGTACTGCGACATATCATAAAAGAACTCCAGGAGTCGAATGCACTGTAGTTGTCAGTGTTGCCAATTAATTGAAAATATCCCAACTTGTTTCCATATCGTTCTACGTATCAGCACTAAAATTAACATTTACGTACTGGAACAAGTCATAGAAGTACTTCCTGCTGTGCTGTACACCACAGTTGTCAGAGTTGGTAATGAATTTTAAAAATTACTTTGATACGGTTTTACATATCCGTACCAAACTTGGCATAAACGATATTCGACATAATGGAAGAAATGCTGTATGTGTCCTGACCCCAAGCCTCAGTTGTCAGTGTTGCAAACCTATTTTCAAATGGACGCTGAATTTTTACTTGATGATAAATATGCCTACTCTACACGAGCGGGGCTAAGGCATCGGTTTTACCGCTAGCAACCGCGCCTTCTAACAAAACTCTCGCCCTTATAGCGTTCAGCAGTTACAACAGCAAACTTGTTAGGTAACAGTTAATCTAAAAATTATATCTTGTAACGGCCAAATGGTACAATATATCCAGAAAAACTTTCCTCTAAGGTTTGTTCAAAAGTTAGCGCTTGTTTCAAAGAGGGCAAAATCAAACATCTATTTAAAATTTAAAATTTGCCCCCTTCGTAGAAGTATTTTCGAACGCCACTACTTTCAACAACATTATTATGTGATTCCGCATTATGAACTATGCACTTGGGTATGTACATTTTTATTTCAAAGCTCAATGTGCAATATGATACAAATTAAAGCCCTGGTACGGAGACTGTATGTAGGATGTATTGAACTTTTCAATTCACGAACAAAAATCACTAAAACATGTTAATTATTGAATCATAAATGACAACACCTAAATAAATAAATGCACAATAAATAAAAGACCGTTACACATTTTAGGGATAAAACAGCACATCTAGGGCCGGGTCGAAGAAACCGGAAAAGGGACATTAAATTTCAGGTGTTTCTGCTTCTAGTTCTAAAATTTCAAAATTTAAAAGGTGGAATTTTCTAGAAAATGGCGTCCAAAAACAAAGCTTACTCCCCACATAATATTTCGATTATTGCAGGATTATTCTACTTTCATACAGATACGTACGTTCAACTGTATTGAAGCAATTTAAAATTTTTAATAGATTAGCAACTCGCAACACTGACAACTAGGACAAATGCTGTACCCGGGGTACCTCACCTCTACGGTCTGCCCCAGTAAATAATACTTCTGTATACAAACTTTAACCTATATCAATGCAAATGTGTAGATTTTAATAAATAAAGGCCTTTGCATAAGTTGAAATTGTAAATAGGTTGGTAACACTGACAATTTATAACAGGATGGGATTCCTGCACCTGGGGCATGGAGCCCTAGTCCATCCGGATCTAGGGAACGACTTTTTCATAATTATTGATGCGGCTACCACAAGCACTGCGGTCATCCTGTATCAGATGAAAGAGGATGAGAGACGCATAGTAGGGTATACCAGTAAACAGTTGAGACCGTGCGAGGCACGGTATTTAGTCACAGAAATTGAGTACCTGTCCTTGATTCATGAAGTAAGACGATGGCGGAATCTGTTTATCGGTCGTCGGGTCGAGGTCCTAAACGATCATCAGGCACTTGTGCACATGAAGGGAGTTCGGTTTTGGTATAATTGGCTCTATTGTTGGACACTGGAGTTGCAGGAGCTTGAGGTAACGGTGACATACATTCCTGGAGTAGTCGTCGTAAGTTTCACAGCAAATGTTTGCCGTGTTGGAGTCTAGTTTGGAGGTCATTGCAAATTGTTGGCTAGCACTCTTAAATACTAACCAATAGTTCAGCAGTTCACAATCAGTCAGTTAGTTGGTGCAAAGTAATACAAGGGAACATGAACATATCCTGTTGTGGGTTAGGCAACGATCGGTAGTTGCATGGGGAAACGAATCCGCTGTGTAGCAACAGTCTCATACTCACGGAAGCTGTTTGATGTGCTTCACGCCTTCTCAAACATATATGTAAAGTAGGATGCCTACAATTGGGAGTAGGACGAAGTGTTTGTGTATCGAATAATTACCTATTCACCGGTGCCAGTGAAGCCTGGATCTGTTTGGTCTTCGAACCACGAAGTGGGGAACAGATAATCTGATCGTCTTACGAGCTGTGATATAGTTGCGAGACGTAAACAGCGTAAGTTAACCTGGTGACCTAACCTATATGAAAGAGATCGCGTTCCGTATATTGCCATTCTGTGGAGTAGTGCAGGCCTAGAAACGAATGTTGTTATACTAAGCCATAGTGGTTTGAAAACGTGGAAGAACTGTTGTGCAAGTTTGAAGTGCATTGTCCTTGATTAGTGTTGGCATTTATAACAGGCTGTAGTATGCAGACCCGGTCACGTTCGGTCTGAGAGAAATTTGTTAGCCGCAGCGAGGTATTCCATGTAACCAATTCCCATTTCATGTCGAGACGCTTCATTGAGCGTAGTTCTTGTAACACAGTGGTGGCAAAGTAAAAAACAACAACAAAAAAAAAAAAAAAGGAAAGAAAAAATAGTACATAGAAGACCAATCCCGAATATTTCATTATTCTGACATTAAAAGGTGGTAATATTTCAAGAGCCTCAGTTTTCGACGAGGTCACAACAAAGAATGTAAATAGTGACTGTTCGAGTAGTATGTAAATGATAATTATATTGACCAGATTGACTCCATTATCAATGTATCAGGTGTTCTCTTAGTAGAAACGTGGTTATTCTAAACAACACTGTTTGTCATATTGCTCTATGTCAGAGGCAAATGTTACACGAAATAACACTAGTAAAGTGTATATCAAGCTGTTTTAGTGTTAATCGTCGCAGTACATTCTTCATATCTCGAAGTAGAATATAGACAAAGCCCAGTATTGTCCCATGAGGTAGCGTTGCTGACGAACGGGTTGTTTTAGGTTTTATTGGTTTGAATTTAGGAGTTGAAGGCGTTAGCCAGTCTCACTGGTTCGTTGTCAGATATTCCTTACTGGGTCGTCACCTGTCCTTTTGCATGACTCTTCCGGTGATTCGGATCTGTGCTAGTTCAAGGAGGTCATTTGAGATTTGGTTCCACTCTATTTGAAAGAAAAAAAATCTTTCTTTATAGTCAGTTGGGTTGAAAGAACGAGAAAGGGTAAGGAGCTTTAGAGCTTGTCATTCATTCTGGGCACTAGATTAATTTCAAGTCATTTAGTTATTTTTAAGTATATTGGAGAAATCTATAGATTATATTGTAGCAAATTAAGAAAGAAGTTTAGTATTTCGGGTGCTATATATGGCATGTGACTATTTAACGCTTGTAGTTTTTTTTTTAAAATGTCAGTTTCACGTGTGTTTCCTTGCCATATTAATTTCAGTTGATATCTATGATTGTATTGAATTCAATGTTTTGTACTCAAATTCTTATGTGTATGTCCATATAATGAGTAACATTGGAATGCTTGTCAAAATATGTTAATGTTACCAGTATGTATGAAAGTTTGAAGTTTTTCCATAAAAGACGAATCCATATTTGAAACTGTACAACATAGTTCTCAAACTAACTTCGCACTTAATAATTAACCGCACGAATATATTTTTATACTAAAACGCTTATCAATTCTATGTGATGAAGTTTTATAAGAGAATAAAAGTAACATAGCA
>JAGDQP010066582.1:1258-11261 GCA_022664845.1 Lepisma saccharinum | reverse complement strand
TTTGTTATGGAATAGTTTATTGTGTTTCAAAATTAAAGTTTAGTATACGTTCGAGTAATGTGGACTCTAAAAGTAACATCAGCATTTAATAATGCAAAATTATGATACACAAATACCTTTTTATTAATATTACAGACATCTTCACAGTTTGTATACATCCAGACTTGCATTGGAAATTTTAGTAAATCAGCATTGCAATATAAAATGCTAATGGAAACAGAAAACATAGGGTCCACATTGAACAGTACGATTCGTATCACAAATGCAAACAAAATTCTTGACATATGCTGTAGCATCTGAAATCTGATGATGTTGATGTCGTACGGTAATTTCTCGTTTAATAAAGAAAGATCTTTCATCGTTGTTTTTATGTTTGGATATAATTTTAAAATCTTTCGTACTTGTAGGTGGAAACAGTAAATCGAAATACGTGTTGTTGTTTCAATATTTTTTACAACTATCACAGCAAAACAAACTATTATTATTACTTTTACTATTTGTAGCATATGCAATTTTAGACACGACAATGTTGTTTCAAAATAAACCGAACTAGATTTAATATGAAGGAAGTTGTAGGACTAATACAGTATCACATAATAATAAGAAGTACAATTTGATTTCTTACCTTTATAGACATTAAAGGGTGACGCGATAAGGGGAATCTGATGGACAGAGTGTATGTTGATGGTGTTATTTTTGCATTTGCAGTACGTAATTGCACTTAAAACAGTAAGGATTGTTGGCCGTTGCAATTAAACTTACGACATATAGAATGCTACGCGAACATTGTACCAGTCGTTCACAAATAATTAATCCAAATATTTGTTTAGTTAAACTATAGATATGATAAAACTGTGAAATAAATTTTGTAAGAACGTAAGGTAAGAAAAAACAAAGCAACCGATTGGTGGAAGGACAATGCACCTTTTTATAATTTGCAATCTGAGATTTTAAGTAAAGAAAATACAAAATTGATTTTTCTTTACAAGAGAATAACATTTTATCTAAGGAGTTATTCTAATTATTTATATATTTACACATAAACTTTGACATTGTAATGCAATTATCGGAATGCACCTCTAAAATATTTCATAAATTTCCTTACAAGTTCTATAATACAGTAAAGTTTCCCGCACAATTTCTCCCATAGATTCCTTACAAATGTCAATGCAGTTCTGCCAAGTAATGTCCAGAAGAGTATGATTATAAATTCAATAAAATCACAGCGCATTTACACAACTCAAGCACAATAAATATTCCAGAAATAATATATTTATTTAATTCATTTGCGTTGACAGTAATATCCATCCTTAAATAGCTTCAACAAATATTTTATCTACCACAAACAACGGCCACTTTTCAAAACTTTTGTTATATTTTCTTAATCTACTAAGCATAATGTAAATACATATAAAATTTCAGCTATTTAGCTTAAATGGTATACAAAATGTTTTTTAGGCGGCCATATTTATTTAAAGATGGCTACTTTTTCAAAATTCTTACATTTTCGTAATCAACTCGTAAACATAGATCTTTATACCAAATTTCAGGTTTCTATCTTAAACGATATGGAAAATTATTTTTTCATCCGCCATATTTGTTTAAAGATGACGATTTTTGACAAAAATTCTTATATCTTTGTATTTATTTTTATTAGTGTATGTTTCTACTACATTTCGTGTTTCTAGTCCTATATTATTCTTTCAAAAATTCAATTTGTCCGCCATATTTATTTAAAGATGGCGACTTTTGAATTTTTAATATATTTTCGTAATATGTTTGTCAAAATACATATTTATACTAAATTTTGGGCTTCTATCTTAAACGATGTGAAAAATGTTTTTTCGTCCACCATATTCGTTTAAAGATGGCGACTTTTTAAAAAACCTTATATGTTTGTAATTGCTTTGTATCAACGTATGTTTCTACCAAGTTTCAATTTCTAGACCTAGCCGCTTAGTATTCTTTCAAAAAATCATTTCGGTACCCACATTTGTTTAACGATGGCGACTTTTGTACAATTTTCTCATATGTTTGTAATTCTTTTGTACCAGTCAATGTTTCTACCAAGTTTCTGGTTCTAGCTGTTTAGACTCAGTATTCCTTCAAAAAATCCTTTCGGCGGCCATATAAAATTTCAGTTGTGTAGCTTAAACGATGTGCAAAATAAATTTCATGTCCACCATAGTAGTTATACAAGGGCAACTTTCAAAAATAAAAATAAAAGGTAAAACCAAACTAAGTGCATTTCCTAGCTTTAAAAATGAGTATATGCAACATTAGTTTCAATAAAATACAAAAACGACCTAATAGATGACCAAATGTGTGTTAGCAGTAACTCAATGGAAGACTTGCTTCGATTCAAATGTCAAACAAAAATAAGTGCTTTTCCTAGCTTCAAGAAACAAAATATGCCATATTAGTTTCAACAACATACAACAAACGTCCTAATAGACGGCCGAATTTGTATTAGCAGTAAGTCAATGGAAGTCATGCTTCAATTCAAATGTCCAACTAAAATAAGCACGCTTTCTAGCTTCAAAAATCAGTATATTCCAGATTAGTTTCAATAAGATACAACAAACGGCTTAGTAGACGTCCAAATGTGTGTCAGTCCAACACATAATGCACATTTCCTGGAGAATTTTTTTATTGCAACAAAAAATTCTTCAGTTAAAGTAGACTACGGAAAACATTTTCTTTTCTTTCTGTGATGCATTTGTCACGAGTAATAAAAACTTGCTTCAAAAGAGTCTCAGCCTTGCGCTTATTCGGGCGCCGCCATGTTATGAGGTAATCAGTTTGCCGACTGCTTGTCATTAACGTACAGATGGTATTTGATTTGTTAGTATTGTTTCTAAGAGATAGCAAAAATGGATCAAAAGAAATAGTATAAAGGTGAATAGCGTTTCTGTATACCTTAACACGTCATTTAGTTCGTTTTATTCATTTAAAATTGATTTTACTTTTAATACTTTTTAAGATATTGATATATTTTGGTAGCCTCAATACTAAATTATAGCAGCTCTTTTTCCATGATTAAATCATATCTTCTAGTAATGCTCTTTAGAACTCTTTTATTTAAAAAGAATTACCTACTTTTTCTGTAAAAAAATGTGGCGTTTTACATTGAATGAATGTCAGTGAAGCATTTTTCAATAACTTAAAAAACACATTAATTAATAGTACTCGTTACTGTAATCTGTTAACAATTTAACGTACTACTTGTAGCTTGTAAATATATTGAATAGTTTTAATATGTCATTGTAAAATATAATAATAAAAGCATGTAAGAAACAAACACGTAAATTGAAACTTTTACATTGAAGTTACTCTTTCGTTTCGTGAAGTAAAATAAAACATGGCCTTTGATAGATTCGAACAGCCTTAGGTGAAAGTGTAAAAAGTTAAATACTTGCGTGTGCCAACCAATTGATCACATTGTGAAGATATCAATAGTGGTAGAAACGAGCGATAAGAACAGCACTACAAGTTAAGACTGCCCCCTGTCATTGTTTCGAGCAATTCCTGTTATTAAAAACATGTTTTGGTGTTTTTACTTATTGAAGTGTGTTCTGCACATTTGTACATTAATTATTTCGTTAAGTGGTGATGTAAATGTTCTTTCTCGTTTTTGTTTTTTCATCTTCAAACTTCTGAATAAGGAACGTAACATAGGGAGACGTATATAAAGCTACGGAAATAGTACAGATTGATTACGTCAAACCATTCAGAGGATGATTTTCGTTGTAAGACGTAGGATATTGAATTCTCTGTATGTCACGCTATATTTCTACGTAACGGAAAACCGTAGCGCTGAAATTTCAAAAACATATATTATTTAATCTGATGTACACAAACAAATTGTAAAATATATAAGGACGGGAAAAACGGAAATGTCCATTATGCCATGAGGCGACATTCCGGCATCAGCATTATTCCTAAAACAAACAACTAAAGTTTTCACATATGTATTTATCAGTTAGCATTTGTCAAATGTTTCAATATCATTC
This sequence comes from Lepisma saccharinum, assembly GCA_022664845.1. NCBI lineage: Eukaryota > Metazoa > Arthropoda > Insecta > Zygentoma > Lepismatidae > Lepisma > Lepisma saccharinum. The sequence goes on along the minus strand of JAGDQP010066582.1, from coordinate 7,248 downwards.
CAAGTATAATCTTCTGTAACTATCACCACTATACCGCAACAACCTTAAGGTTAAACTTTAAGAAATGGATCTGCCACAATACAAGAAAATCTAACAGTTGGAGTAGCTTAAACTTTAAGCAATGAATCTGCCACAATACAAGAAAATGTAACGGAGTAGGTTAAACTTTAAGAAATGGACCTGCCACAGTACAAGAAAATCTAATTGGGGCAGGTTAAACTTTAAGGAATGGATCTGCCACAGAACAAGGAAATCTGTCCATTTTTTTTATTACAGGACAAGCCAGCAGAACAACTAGATTCATGTCAATTAGTTAATTGTTAATCAAAAATAATATAATTATTAAATATATTTATTCATGTGGCATATTCTTTATGAATTCACTTCATAGTACAAAACTCGAAGCACTCTTAATATTCAAAGGTACTTAAAGTTGTACTTTTCAACCATTTCATTTATAATTCTTTTTTTTTTTCATTATTAAAATTAACTTGTTGCTGAAGGCACTATGGATTTTTCGATGCGTAACAACTGGTGTGGTCCAGTGTGGAAGAAGAAGGAGTTTCCCAATTAATTTGTTCGTGCCTACGACCATCCAGTATACATTTTTGGGTACCAAACGCAATTATCGAAGGGGCGTCAAATTCGTAATAGAAAAAGCAGGTTTGAGGGAAGCGACACTTTGATTAATGAAGGAGCGTGGCAGTGGACGTGTCAATATGCAAATGTTGAGTAGATATCTTGGGCAATCCTCCTAATATTACCCAATTTTAATATATCATAATAACATAAAGGCACGTAAGAAGCAAAAAACTAAGTTATAACCAACATAATCTAGTTACTTTTGTGTTTTGTGAAAGTAAAAAATAAACTCGGCTGGGAGAGATTCGAACCCATGACCCTTGCAAATATAAAAATTTTCTAGTGAAGAGCCTTAACCAACTAACTACGCCACGAATTCACAACGGACAAATTTTACATCAAATAGTAATAAGTATATCACACGAATTAATATAATGCATGCTACTAATTTGAGTCGTTTTTATTATTTAGAACTTGTTTCACGTGCTTAAATTTATTGAAACATGCAATGCAGATTAAATTATTACTTATTTCATCTAGAAATGATGTGCTAATCCTTTATTTTCCTTGTTTTCTGTCTTTAAAGTGACCAATAAGTAATTTTGCGCAGTTTAAATTTGACTTAAGTACACCAGATACATGGCTTAAAGTCTTGCACTTAAGTGTGATACACTTGTAGACTTAAGATTATTCTTGCAACGGTGATTTCGCATTTTTGTCTCAAATGTCCGACTCAAGTCTGATTTTACACTTAAGTATTTTCTTGCAACTCACCCCGGGATTCGAACTAAGGTTCCTTTGATTAGTTTCGCGACATGCTACCATTGCCCTAAGTTGGCAACTGGAAGCACCTCCTTGGAAGTGATATTTACTTTTAATGAGTAATGTGCATGCGCGAGAATGGCTCAGCCTCGTGTGCTCTTCCTGTAGCTAGTCGCAATTCCATAGATTAGTAGGAACGAGGGAATCAGTGAATGTTGTTAATTAAAAAGTTCTCTTTGTGAAAAACGTATCGGTTGGCTGGTAGGAGGCCAATGAGCAACCAAATACTTGTCTTCCTACTTGCGTCTAGAGACATTGCTACGGAAGTTAAAAAACAAAACAAAAAAAACTCCTTAACCGTAAAGAACACTGACAAGCTATTAATTTGCAGTTGCCAATTTAGCGTATTGGTACGACGTTGAGTTACTAAATAAAACTCTGGTTCGATTCCCGGCCTGAGCGCAAGATTTTTTCTTCTTCTTTTCTTTCAAAATATATGTTTCTATGTTCATATTTATTATCCATAATTGCTTTTTTGCATTTTTCGTAGATTATCTTAAATTATTGACCATGGGAACATGAAGAGCATGTACTGAAAGCTAGGATGTATATAAATAAACCGCTGAGAGTACCGAGTTTAAAGGTTGATTTAACAACTCCTTTGCTATGGTCTGTGTAGCTAAATGGTCAGCGTCCTCATTCTGAAGGTCGCGGGTTTGAATCCACGTTATGATTTCCAATTATTTTCTTCAAAGAATTATGCATAATAAATTATGTTCGCGATTACCACTGAAAGAGATGTATCCCGTAAAGGGAGAAAAACACAAGAGAGAGTGGGGGGGACAGGGGGAGAGAGACGCAGAATGTGTATTCACAAGGGCTAAAATTTCACTTATTTCCATGTCTTGCGCCATTTTTCTTTCCCACTCTCCTCTCTTTTTTCGCTTTCCCCGTCTTCTTCCATGTTTTCTCTTCCTCCCTCTCTATGTGTGTGTGTGTGTGAGTGAGTGTTTGAACACGACAATAAAGGGATTTCTGTCTAACTCTCTCGTGGTTCTCTAGATGATAATCACCTCCAACTGCAGGAATGTTTTCGCGCATGTTTGTACTGTCATGTTGGTTATTTAACTGTGAGTCGTACAGTGCAAGAATTCTCCTGGAGGAAAATGCTACTATTTCTTAAAATTCCAACCTCCATTTACTTTAGTTCGTGACTGTACACATTATAATGCTCACGATAGTACATAATACAATAGGGATTTCGTGGTTTTGTTCCAAAGGCAAGATGGCGGATGGCCGCGCTGCAAGATTGACGGGCGGCCATTTTTAGCAGCACAATTTGGCACCACGGGCGTCTCCTTCTTTCCTAATTCCTCCATGGGCTGGACCCGTTCCGCATAAACTAAATTCAGGATAAACGAGATGTAAGATCTTTTCATTTTATCACTTGCAAATACAGAAATACAGTAACAAAAAGGTTCATTTTACAAATGAAATAAGTATTTTAATAAACTGAAACAAATACAGTACAACACTTCACATTTATGCTGCTGAGAATGAATTCGATGCGCTCACTTGTAAACAATGTACTGGTATTTTGAAACTAACCAAAAATTACTCTAGTTTCTTTACAGAAACATTCCAGATAAACGATATTTTAGTGTACTCATATTCTATCTCTCACACATACATACAGATTTAAAGTGCATTTAGAAAATACTGTTCCTTCGAAAAAGAATATTCCGTTCAGTTATCCCGCAAACTGAGTTTTTTGTTTTCTGCACAGTCACTAGAACGTCACTTCTGCATGATGTTGCAATTTCAGAAACGAAATTTTGAATAGATATTACAAAGGAATTTTTAGTTATTGCAAGTAATATCCGCTAAAACTTTTCAATTGTAAATTTTCAAGGTTACTTGTCCTCTTCACTTTGCAGGTTGTAATTCTAGTAGAACAATGAGCCTTATTACAATAAGCCTTATTGTAAAAAAAAATTGTTGTTTTTTTTAATTGGAAGGGTGATTGACTCAGTCTGGGGGTAATATTCCCACCACCCCTGTGAAAGAAACACTGTATGCAGTTATGTTTTAGGTCTTTAGTTTCTTATAATTCCTAACTCTACAAAACATTTAGTGTGTTCATTTCTTATTTTACCAACAGATGTAAGCCTCTTCGCGACAAATAAATTCGTTTGCGAATTAATTACAGTCTAAATGGACTTTCCGGCTACGCTGTAGGTTTATATAAAGACATTTGTATACATTAAATTTTTTAATACTCTTGTAACTCTTAGGGTAACTTTTAAAATACTCTTGTAACTCTTAGACAGTAGGGATGCTTGGGGATTGGAAAATCGACAGTATTATTCTATTGTGTCGAATAAAGTTTATGCCAAGTTTGGTACTGGTAAGTCCAACGGTATTGAAACCATTTGGGCAAATGCTTTTGAATAAGGTGGAAACACTAACCACTAGGTGCAATACCGAATCCGAAATATCTCTATGACCTGGCACAGTACATAGGGAACACGCATGCAAAATTTGGTGAAAGTCAATGGACGCATGAGATATACGGTATAAGTAACATGCATAATACAGCCAGCCAGATAAGTGTTAAATTTTTGTAAGTTATAATTTAGTACAGATTTTTGTGTTCGGTCATTATTAATTTGAACATTTTACTCATTGGATAATTTTCTTTTGGACGTTTTACGTATTCAAGATTTAGGAGTTCGGAAGCTTTTATGTTTACACATTTCTGTTTGAAACATTTTACATTTTTGATTTTGGACATTTTTCCTTTGAACATTTTTGCTTTTGACATTTTTTACTTTGAACATAATATTTCCTTCGGACATTTTTTCTTCGAACACTTTTGCTTTGGACATTTTTAACCTCGGACATTTTTGCTTTGGACATTTTGGTGTTGGACATTTTTACTTTGAACATTTTTTACTTTTGACATTTTTACTTTGGGGATTTTTTTACTTTGGACGGTTTTTACTCTGGAGATTTTGATTTGGACATTATGACCTTTGGGGGCGACAGTCCCGCTTTGCCGCTCCTGTCCTGGTTTCTCGGCAATATCTGAAAATTATTCTCAGCCTCATCAGCTGTGATAAAGTTTATGCCCCCGCCCCTGCGATGGTTTAAATGTTGATAATCATCTTCTATTAAATGTTGTTCTTTACGCGTTCGTTTAAAACCAAGCAAAGAAAATACCATCTAAAATCTTGTCTTCCGAAAGATAATACCTTCTAGCTATGACCTTGGAGCAGCTGCAGAAAACAAGAATCTTTCTGTTCCAGCTGTCGCGATGTTTCACGTATAGGTCAGAATCTCATTGGTAACATATACTCGAGATGCCCATCTTCGAGCAAGGTCATTGGAACTGTTCGTCTTTAATCACAACAACGAAGTGTAGCAGCTGGCACGCGCGTGACAGCAACTACCTGCTTTGGCCAGAAAACACCTGCAGATGATGATGAAGGGCGAAGGCAAAAAAAAATCCTAAGGACATGTCTTTTCGTCCTATAAGAGTCAAATTCCCATCTCTCAAGAAAACTCCTCCGAAAAAAAGGTGTTCCTCCTTCTCTTGGCTAGAACATAATGTATCCAACTCCAGGAGTTAAACTTTGGGTGTTGTAGACTTGTAGATAGTTGGATGCAGGAAGTTCGTTTTCTAAAGGACGTTCGTTGTCTTGTAACTTGGTATAGGTTAAAGTGGCTATAACTTATTATCATGGTACATCGTGTACAGTTGACGTTATAGCAGGGTTAGTTAACTTTAAGTAAATTTCAGTACTAACTTGAATGCTGGACAACTAATAAGAGTTCTATAGGGGCTGACAATTAGACGAATCAACAATATTTTTATTACGCCAATTCCACATAATAATTCTAACAGAGTGAACGTACATAGTATTAATTTATCTCTGGTTCTACCTACTCGTTGAAGGATTTAGAAAGTGTTTACAGTAAAATCTATTATCGCAAAAGAATATTGTATGCGCATCTCTGTAGTCCGACACTTCACCAACCCGACATGGATCTCTATAATCCGACAAGATAGGTCGGACTACAGAGATTCTACTGTGCATGTTAAAAAACAAGAAGGAATCCGAAATTCATTTTTAATGAGCAATGGTTAAATTTAAACAGTATTCCCCTGTACAGTCCCGGAAATATGTACTGCGGAAGTTGAATACAAACTAACATTTAGCTTTTCATTTAAATTATATTTATTGGCAATGATAATTAAGCTTTGACATGTCTCAGGAACATGTGCCAGGCTTAATCTAAAGGGTGCTTATGTAGCACATAAATGTAAAGTAAATAGACACTAAATGCTAGGCCATAGACTAAATAACTGCTAGACTTCTGCAGAATATATTTCCGTAACTGCCCACACAGTTAAATACTTGTATCACGTTTATTTATCACGTTAAATAAACGTTTATTCAGCTTTTTCTTAAATGTTTAATAAACGTTGAATTTACGTTGATTTCACGTTTATGCAATTATCGGATTCGTATTCTAAAAATGTTGATTGAACGTTGAAGCTGACGTTTAATAAACGTTTTAAAGACATTGAATTAAACCTTTTCCGCAACTTAATTTTGGCATTGACGTTGATTCAACCTTAC
>JAGDQP010066581.1:0-11261 GCA_022664845.1 Lepisma saccharinum | reverse complement strand
AAAAAAAAAAACACGTCGTGGAGCCTTTAGTTATTTACCATGCCACGTATTGTGTTTAAGAGGATACTGAGTATTTTTTTTCAAAGGATCCACATCAAACCATGATATTCGTAGAAGTGTGTGAAATCCATGTTAAATTTGACGCTTATTTTCCAGCCAAATCCCTCTCGCTCTTACACGTTGCTAACACAAAACTGCATCCTATTTAGAAATCCTTCATATTTAAGAAATGAAAACTATACTTAAATATTCTTTGGAATGTTCTTCTTTGGAATGTTTCCTTGATATTAATCGCGATGTTAGAAGTTTTTGGACTGAATAGAAACATGCGTTGCCCGATACTAAGCGACTTTTTATTTCTTCCGTGACCTTACTTTTGCTTGTTACACTGCAAAAAATATCTGTGTTAATTCAACACAATGCGGTGTCACAGCGTGACTACCACTTTTGTGTGTTAAATCAACACAACACACGGTGTTGATTTCGGTACTGTAAAAAAAAGTTCCAGCTGCAGTGAGATATGAACATGGGTTGCTCAGTTAGAAGTCGAGCGTCTTACCGACTTCGCTAAATCGCCAGACAGAAAAGGTATTGGATGCGAATAATATTTAGTGAACAACATTAGAATTAAACGACTACACTATAGATTTAAACAGTGTATGGGAGCAAATCTATGTTGCAGAATCCCCAAAACAAACTAAGTTACTTGCACGACCTATTCCATGGTTTAATCACTTCCTATTTGTCAATTGCGAACTAGAATTCCCCTTCATTCAGAATATTCTATTTCTACGAAAGCAAGCAAGATGGCGACAGCCAAACACTTGAGCACCATTACTGCTTTCTTAACGTAACAAGATGTGAAATGCTGCGCTTGCTTTCATACAAATAGAACATATTCTCAATAAATAGGGATTGTGATCCCTAATTGACCAACGGAAAAGTGATTAAATCATGGCATAAAGTCGTGAGAGTAACTTTGTTTGTGTTTGGGGTTCAGCAACATTTTTTTATTCTCTATAGTGTTTTAATCTAGTACTCTTTTCGTCTGACGATTTAGCAAAGTCGGTAAGACGCTTGATTTCTAACTGAGCAACCTATGTTCAAGTCTAGCTGCAGCCGTAAGTTTTTTTTCTCCCAGTGCCGAAATCAACACCGTGTGTTGTGTTAATTTAACACAAAAAAGTGGTAGTCACGCTGGGACACCGCACTGTGTTGAATTAACACAGTAATTTTTTTGCAGTGTACGTATGCTCCCAAGTATTTAAATTTGTTTACTTTTTCTATGATCTCATCCCTAATTATTATGTTTCTCTTTCCTTCATTCCCTGTGTTTCGGCTTGTTATCATGTATTTTGTTTTATCTATGTTTACCTGTAGACCTATCTCATCCCACGCTTCTACTAAGACATCGGTGTTGCTCTGTAGTGCATCTATATCGTCCCCTATTAAATTTACATCATCCGCGTATACGAACAGTTGAATAAAAACCATTCAATGATAGTCCCTTTTTGCCCCTTTAATTTTGAAAATCGCATATTCTAACGCAAAGTTAAACAGTAGTGGTGACAAGGCATCGCCTTGTTTCAATCCGTTGCGAATCTTGAAACTATCTGACATATTATTACCTACCTGTACTCTGGTTATGGGGTCGCTGAGACACATCTTCACTAGTTGAACCAATTTCATCGGAATTCCAAAACGTATCAGGATACTGTATAACTTTTTCCTTTAGATAGAATCATAAGTTTTCTTAAAATCAATGAATGCTGGTGAACCGTCCCATTGTATTCCCATTTCCTCTCCAAAGTTTGCCTCAAGGCGAAAATCTGGTCCAACGTGGATCTATTTCTTCAAAATCCACGTTGGTGATGTCCAATTATTTCATCTACGTATACACATACACTTAGACAAATGTTAACAGAATATTACTTAATGTCTTGTAACAGGTTGGAAGTAACAAGATTCCACGGTAATTATTACAGTCCGATTTATCGCCTTTTTTGTAAATCGGAACTCTTTTCTCCATATAGCACTTATCAATTTATGTAATTCCTTGATTAGTGCCGTTCTTCCTGCTTTTATTAATTCCGCTGGAATATCGCCTATTCCTGATGATACTGAAAATTTTCAGTTTCTTTACCGACATTTCGATCTCGATCTCTCTAGGTTCAGGAATCCACGGTTCTGCGGTATGGATTTTAAATTCCTCTGTTGTCCGTTGTGTACATTAAGAAGTTCGTCGAAATAACTTTTCCACACACATGGATAATTTTAGTTGGATCCGCCTTAAGATCTCCACGTTCATTTCTAATCATTCCTAACCTCGGCTGGTAACCTTTTCTTAACTAGTTTACCCCTTTGTATAGAACTCGTACGTTATTTGTCTTTCCCATGTGTATTTGTGTATGTCTTTGTGTTCAAAGTGCGTGCTCTTTACTAGTACGTTTTTCGAAATCGTGAAAGTTATCAGTCTTTCTCCATTGTTGTTGGTCTTTTCGTGAAGGCTGTATTTGCCTATAGTAGGTCTATATATTTCTTCCCTCCATACCTTTGCATTTAAATCACCCAACACAATTTTCGAATTATATTTCGGCATTCGGTCAAACAGCCTTTCTAGCTCATCGTAGAATATATCTTGTCGTTATCAGTAGCCACTTCGGTCGGAGCATATACGTTTAATAAAACCGTTGCCCCATCGAGTACGTATCGTAAGGTACGATAGATAGTCTTTTGTTTACGAACTCTATATTCTGAACCACCTAAAGGATACTGTTCTTAATGAGGAATCCTGTTCTGAAATCGTGAGTCTGTGTTCTCCTGCAGTAGAAAGTGTACTTGCCCTGTGGAATGCTATCTTGACCCTCCCACCGAACTTCTTCTATCGCTAATATGTCTAGCTCGTACTTCTCGGCCTCGTGTACCGCCGCCTGAAGAGCGCCCGTTTGGTATAATGTTCGTATGTTCCACGTTCCTATTCTAAGGTCTTTCTTAATCCTGTTCTTGTAGCCCCCTGAAACAGTCCCCACCCGAAGATACGAATGACGGATTAGCTTACCTCCTGAATATTTTACCCCAGGAGAATCCATGAACCATCTGTTACTATTTCTTTACATGTGTTAGCGGTGTAGAGTTGTCAGCTCTACCACCTCGCAGTAAAGGTAAACATTCAAGATGTCGTCCTCTGTCCATTTCTGAGCCTTGCGGATGTCATTCATCTTCAGCCTCAGAGTGGTAATGGTGATGCTGCTTCCCCTCACCATGATATTTTTGTTGGGGTTATCTTCCGGTAGCCTTTGTAGATCCCTCTACTAACTGCAAGGCAGCAGTACTGGTTTTGGTACGCCCCGGAATATTTCCGTTACCCGCCATATCTGGTCGACATTTCTCATAGTTATAAAACCTCTATAACCTTTATAACTCTATGGTATTTCCCTATCCACCACATGGGGAGGCGCCTGGTGGGAGACCAGTAACTCCAACGCGGAATGGTATCAAATGGAATAAAAATAGGAATATTTCTATTTTTAAGAAAATTCATAAATAAAAGTACCTTACATAGAGAAACTCTCTGACAAGACGATCGCTTGATTAAATACGGCATTTTAAAACGCAACTGAGTATTTATTCTTATAAGCTATGAAACAAAATATATTAGCATCCACCCGGGCTCCGTGACCCAGTCATTACCGTTGTGAGTTAAGGGTAGAGGGAGGCACTATCTAGAAAAAGAGGGAGGGGTCCAATGCTTCCTGGGAGGTCCAGGTTGTGTCCTGAGTATGAAACGTATATTAACTATAATTACGCCAAAGTTTATACTAATTCTGCATAAAAGCTCTGAATTTCATGGAGGCGGGTCCGGAACCACACACTAAATACGTCACTCGGAAGAGGTACGCAAGTTGGAGTCCTGCTGTCAGCCATACTGACTGGAGATTTCTAGGATTTCCATAAGTTCAACCAGGTCAATGACAGTCCGGTGTCTGGCCGCTACCTTTTTTTTCTCTGCCTCTGGAAGAGTGCTCACCAAAGGACGTCATTCCTCGGACTCTTGCCGGGCTTAAGTCAAGGCCAGTTCCACATCTAACCCTGTAACATGTAAGTAAAACAAATTTATCTTCTGTTTATCATCCCAAGTATTCTCTCCTGAACTGTCTTCATATGTAAGTTTAATTAAAATTCTTCGCATAAATCTTATTTCGTGGCTGGAAACAAGGTTTGCGCTCTTAAGAAAGGTTGGGTGTGTTCAGTCACGCCCAGTTCGTATGTCGACCACGCTCACGATCAAAGAGGCTTCCTCTCTCTTCAAGTTTACATCTACTCTTATCTCCTTTAACATTACTCATTCTTGTAGCGTACTGCTGTTATTATGCTAACAGGCGACATAATTCATTTAAACAAATTACACAGGAAATAGACATTTAAATTACGTAGAAAAAGCTTTCTTACGAGTATAAACTAGCTTCGAGTCTCATCTGTGTGATATTTGTGATTTACTCTAAACTAAAAGGTTTATAGAGAAAGTGAAAGAAAACATACAAAGGATTTTAAAATTATTCCTTATAGGTTAGAACGAAACAATAATTATATACCACAACTCTGTGAAGATTAATTAATCTAATTAAATCGACAATCAATCGTGATTTTATTTGGCTAATCACTGGTCACAGAATGGTATTAACTAATTAATTGTTGTTATGTTTTAAATACAATAAATAATCTTTGAATTCTTTGTGCATTTTCACTTTATTTATAAACGTATTAGTTTCGAGTAAACTGAGAAAAAATATACAAAATCAAAGAAATGGGGTAAATGCATATCAATAAAAATATCTAAATACCCTTACATGTGACTTTTGTCCTGGATTTTAGTATTCTCATGTGATGTGTGATGTACTGATGTATCTTCACGGAAAAATTTTCATCATGTAACCGCATGGTGCAATATGTACTTTCTCTCTTGCACTTCGCAATCACAGAAATTCCAACTGCGTTATTCCGCCATCCACAACTCTTTTCTGATTCATTATTTCAAGATAAAGATAAAATGAATTATATGGGTGGTAACACCACTATGTCATTATTTCAGTGACATTAACATCCTTTTTACCACATGTCATGTCATCACGAAAGCAACAAGATAACCGCAACACAGAGAATATTGCATCCTTATAGTTTAAATAATTCAAAACTAAAGTAGTAATTTGAAACGAGAGTTACAAATATCATCGCTTATTTTATGCTTTAAATTAAATTTTCTATTTATTTACTTCATGCACATTTCGAAGTTGTACTGGCGTTTCTGGTCTGTAAGTGCTACTCAAGTATATGGCAATGACGTCCCTGAAAAGCTACAACTTACCGAAAAATCGGGTACCGAAAGTGGTGATCAGGGCCTGTTGTGTAGTATTTTGCTTCGAAATATAAAAATTCCGCATAAAACTGAAACATATTACACTACGTAACCTATATAAAACACAATCCAAGTTCTAGTAACTATTAAGAATTGTTCAAATTTCCTCTTCCACACTAGACTAAGCCACCAAACAGAGAATGCATGTGATTATTTGAATGGATTAGTTGAATGATTTATTAAACAAAGTAAACTTGCTAAATTGAATCTACAACTAATTTTAATTAACATACCATTGAGATAGGTATATTTGGTCATTGATTCAGTGGTACAGGTATTTTAGAGTTATACATATTTGAAGAAAAGGGAAATAATAGTGTCTCATATTACAAGTTAGGAAGAAAATAAGCTTGTTTTCTTTTCCTTTAATTCATATCCAAATAGAACGCGACACGCCGAACCGTATATGAATACCTACTAGAATTAGCACGAAGCGTGTTTGTACAAAGATTATTTTTTTTATGTTATACGGCTTATACATGAGGATCCCAAGCACTACGATATTTTTAAGAGATTGGATTCGGATAGGTGGGGTGAAGGGCAGGAACTAACTATAGCCTGGCAGCGGAGACAAGTTACGATATTGCAATTTTCCTCCCTTGCGTGTGTAGTCAGTCATTCACTTCCGCCTCTACTTTTGGAACTCAAACATATTGCAGCAATGAAAAACAGAAGCAAACTACTATGACCTTCCCTAAGCTTCCGTGCAAAATAAGGTCAATAATGTAGAGCATCATGATAATTATATAATGGTTACCTCCGAAAACACATAGGCCTACACGCGATATTATAACTTTTCTTTTGTTACAATGGTTTATTTATGGTAGATACATAGCTACTTTTCATGGTAGTTATCTCCGTCCATGGCGAAAATGGCTAAAACAGACAAAGTTTCGATTCAGCCAAGTGTCATGCACTATATGCAAAACCTGCAAAAGATGAGAACTTGCTGTACATGAGTATGTACACTCAGATTCAAGAAAAATTACAAATGATTTTTTCTAACTTTGAAAGTTACACAATGCTGCATCACTGAACAACATGTAAATGATTGCACTAGGTGGGTTGTTGGATCTTCAATGGGACTCTGTATCTTGAGAGATCCCCCCACCACATACTAGGACACATTATGTCTACTCCGACGGAAATCATAATCGCTCATGCGTGACAGTGGTCGTAATCGGCTTATGTCAGACAAAGGAGGTAGTCATCACGTGTGACAGCAGCTGTCAGTTTTACATGTTGAAAGGCGGTGCCGCTAGAGTGGTGGGAGTTCTTGGATTTGTGTTAGTATGTGTGGATGAGTGTGGCATGTGCTGGGCTGTGGATAAAGTGTATTGGTGTTGTGGTGTGGTTGTCAGTAGCCATGGCCACCTCGAACATGGACAAAGCTATTCCGAGTGTTGTTAGTCCAACTGCACCTGTGGAGAAGTCTTCCGCACCGTGTAAATGTTCAGCACGCTGGGTGGATGAACCGTGTATATTAGCAAGTGTTCATCAGTATGACTTTGCTAATTGACTCTGTATACGATGTTATACGAACCAACCGAGCCAACGTGATCACATTTGTGCAGGTCATCGTGGTGGCTATTTATTTCCGGACGCCACGCCAGAGGATATCGCTACATTGTTTGGTGCACGTACAAAGACCATTTTGCGTGCCCAGAAGACAGTGGATGGTTTGTTCGCAACGCATTTGAAATCTCACGAGGCAGCTCCAGCCTCATTAAAGGAAAAGTTCGACTGAGGTCAGCAACGCATGCTGAAATTGAACCGTGGTGCATTGGTGGATATGTTGCTGTCCAAGGATATGGAGGCCCCCTTCACGACCAAGTGACAAGGTGTGCTGTAGTGGACCATTCCTATTTCTTGTCCTCATACTTTATGTACTTCACGTGTCTGTGTAGTGCCTCTCAGTGTAATCATCCTAGTACGTAGTGGACATTATGGATAGTATGGATCAGTGTACGAGTTGTCAAGGTGACTTTATTGTGGATAAATGTGTGTTGACCACCATTGGTACGTATTTGCAACACAATCCCATTCAGTGTACCGAGTGTATTTATTGTACGTAAAGTTCACAACTGCCTGTACGTTTGGAACATAGGAACGGTGATTGCACAACATGTGTCAAGTCATATGAACGATCCTGAACTATTTGGCAAATATTATTCCATTTATGTTGCACAGGGTCATACTCATATTTTGAAGAGACCTTTATTGAATGTAGTTCATCAGTTTATCAAGGATCCAAAGTGCATCACAGTTGATCCCTTTAGTGCTTCAACAACAGCAGCAGAACCCAGCGGGTTTACGTGTATTATGCGCACGACTGTACATTATTGATTTTCAAGGTTTTGTTTTAAGATTTCTGCCAACGAGTACATCATCCGGGAATTTTGTTTGGTTGCGTGTTCCATTGCCTGTTAAAATTACCCTGTGAACGTTCCGATTTAGATGTAGGGTACCAGCGTCAAGTACCAAAAAAAAAAACACGTCGTGGAGCCTTTAGTTATTTACCATGCCACGTATTGTGTTTAAGAGGATACTGAGTATTTTTTTTCAAAGGATCCACATCAAACCATGATATTCGTAGAAGTGTGTGAAATCCATGTTAAATTTGACGCTTATTTTCCAGCCAAATCCCTCTCGCTCTTACACGTTGCTAACACAAAACTGCATCCTATTTAGAAATCCTTCATATTTAAGAAATGAAAACTATACTTAAATATTCTTTGGAATGTTCTTCTTTGGAATGTTTCCTTGATATTAATCGCGATGTTAGAAGTTTTTGGACTGAATAGAAACATGCGTTGCCCGATACTAAGCGACTTTTTATTTCTTCCGTGACCTTACTTTTGCTTGTTACACTGCAAAAAATATCTGTGTTAATTCAACACAATGCGGTGTCACAGCGTGACTACCACTTTTGTGTGTTAAATCAACACAACACACGGTGTTGATTTCGGTACTGTAAAAAAAAGTTCCAGCTGCAGTGAGATATGAACATGGGTTGCTCAGTTAGAAGTCGAGCGTCTTACCGACTTCGCTAAATCGCCAGACAGAAAAGGTATTGGATGCGAATAATATTTAGTGAACAACATTAGAATTAAACGACTACACTATAGATTTAAACAGTGTATGGGAGCAAATCTATGTTGCAGAATCCCCAAAACAAACTAAGTTACTTGCACGACCTATTCCATGGTTTAATCACTTCCTATTTGTCAATTGCGAACTAGAATTCCCCTTCATTCAGAATATTCTATTTCTACGAAAGCAAGCAAGATGGCGACAGCCAAACACTTGAGCACCATTACTGCTTTCTTAACGTAACAAGATGTGAAATGCTGCGCTTGCTTTCATACAAATAGAACATATTCTCAATAAATAGGGATTGTGATCCCTAATTGACCAACGGAAAAGTGATTAAATCATGGCATAAAGTCGTGAGAGTAACTTTGTTTGTGTTTGGGGTTCAGCAACATTTTTTTATTCTCTATAGTGTTTTAATCTAGTACTCTTTTCGTCTGACGATTTAGCAAAGTCGGTAAGACGCTTGATTTCTAACTGAGCAACCTATGTTCAAGTCTAGCTGCAGCCGTAAGTTTTTTTTCTCCCAGTGCCGAAATCAACACCGTGTGTTGTGTTAATTTAACACAAAAAAGTGGTAGTCACGCTGGGACACCGCACTGTGTTGAATTAACACAGTAATTTTTTTGCAGTGTACGTATGCTCCCAAGTATTTAAATTTGTTTACTTTTTCTATGATCTCATCCCTAATTATTATGTTTCTCTTTCCTTCATTCCCTGTGTTTCGGCTTGTTATCATGTATTTTGTTTTATCTATGTTTACCTGTAGACCTATCTCATCCCACGCTTCTACTAAGACATCGGTGTTGCTCTGTAGTGCATCTATATCGTCCCCTATTAAATTTACATCATCCGCGTATACGAACAGTTGAATAAAAACCATTCAATGATAGTCCCTTTTTGCCCCTTTAATTTTGAAAATCGCATATTCTAACGCAAAGTTAAACAGTAGTGGTGACAAGGCATCGCCTTGTTTCAATCCGTTGCGAATCTTGAAACTATCTGACATATTATTACCTACCTGTACTCTGGTTATGGGGTCGCTGAGACACATCTTCACTAGTTGAACCAATTTCATCGGAATTCCAAAACGTATCAGGATACTGTATAACTTTTTCCTTTAGATAGAATCATAAGTTTTCTTAAAATCAATGAATGCTGGTGAACCGTCCCATTGTATTCCCATTTCCTCTCCAAAGTTTGCCTCAAGGCGAAAATCTGGTCCAACGTGGATCTATTTCTTCAAAATCCACGTTGGTGATGTCCAATTATTTCATCTACGTATACACATACACTTAGACAAATGTTAACAGAATATTACTTAATGTCTTGTAACAGGTTGGAAGTAACAAGATTCCACGGTAATTATTACAGTCCGATTTATCGCCTTTTTTGTAAATCGGAACTCTTTTCTCCATATAGCACTTATCAATTTATGTAATTCCTTGATTAGTGCCGTTCTTCCTGCTTTTATTAATTCCGCTGGAATATCGCCTATTCCTGATGATACTGAAAATTTTCAGTTTCTTTACCGACATTTCGATCTCGATCTCTCTAGGTTCAGGAATCCACGGTTCTGCGGTATGGATTTTAAATTCCTCTGTTGTCCGTTGTGTACATTAAGAAGTTCGTCGAAATAACTTTTCCACACACATGGATAATTTTAGTTGGATCCGCCTTAAGATCTCCACGTTCATTTCTAATCATTCCTAACCTCGGCTGGTAACCTTTTCTTAACTAGTTTACCCCTTTGTATAGAACTCGTACGTTATTTGTCTTTCCCATGTGTATTTGTGTATGTCTTTGTGTTCAAAGTGCGTGCTCTTTACTAGTACGTTTTTCGAAATCGTGAAAGTTATCAGTCTTTCTCCATTGTTGTTGGTCTTTTCGTGAAGGCTGTATTTGCCTATAGTAGGTCTATATATTTCTTCCCTCCATACCTTTGCATTTAAATCACCCAACACAATTTTCGAATTATATTTCGGCATTCGGTCAAACAGCCTTTCTAGCTCATCGTAGAATATATCTTGTCGTTATCAGTAGCCACTTCGGTCGGAGCATATACGTTTAATAAAACCGTTGCCCCATCGAGTACGTATCGTAAGGTACGATAGATAGTCTTTTGTTTACGAACTCTATATTCTGAACCACCTAAAGGATACTGTTCTTAATGAGGAATCCTGTTCTGAAATCGTGAGTCTGTGTTCTCCTGCAGTAGAAAGTGTACTTGCCCTGTGGAATGCTATCTTGACCCTCCCACCGAACTTCTTCTATCGCTAATATGTCTAGCTCGTACTTCTCGGCCTCGTGTACCGCCGCCTGAAGAGCGCCCGTTTGGTATAATGTTCGTATGTTCCACGTTCCTATTCTAAGGTCTTTCTTAATCCTGTTCTTGTAGCCCCCTGAAACAGTCCCCACCCGAAGATACGAATGACGGATTAGCTTACCTCCTGAATATTTTACCCCAGGAGAATCCATGAACCATCTGTTACTATTTCTTTACATGTGTTAGCGGTGTAGAGTTGTCAGCTCTACCACCTCGCAGTAAAGGTAAACATTCAAGATGTCGTCCTCTGTCCATTTCTGAGCCTTGCGGATGTCATTCATCTTCAGCCTCAGAGTGGTAATGGTGATGCTGCTTCCCCTCACCATGATATTTTTGTTGGGGTTATCTTCCGGTAGCCTTTGTAGATCCCTCTACTAACTGCAAGGCAGCAGTACTGGTTTTGGTACGCCCCGGAATATTTCCGTTACC
>JAGDQP010066580.1:826-11262 GCA_022664845.1 Lepisma saccharinum | reverse complement strand
GGGGTTTCTTGAATGACAAATAGCAATCAACCTATAGAATTGTTAAGACTGAACGTATGTATTTATTGTTTGTATTTTAACCAAGTTAAATTTTTTATATTAGTGGTGTAGTTTGGTTGAGTCAGTGAGAGCAAGAATGGATCCAGAATCCCCAAATCATGGTTCAAGTGATGAATCTGCGAAGTATTTTTATAAAGACTTTGAGGACATAGACTTTAACAGTCCAGTTATAGAAGAGAATAGTTTAGATAGAGAAATGCAATCAAGGCACTCTGTTTTAAATAAATCTTTTCGTTATACGAAAGACTATTATATAAGTGGCGAGGAAGTAGACAGGGGAAATGACTTACCTACAATAGCACATGATAAATCAATTAAAATGCTTGATGAACTAAAAGCAGTAATGACATTACGAGGTACTACATCATGCAAAGGCTCAAATAGCGTAAATGATCATAGTCATGAAATGATGAATGAGGAATTACAAACTCACTCATTTGAAAATAAAATTGATAAAGCTATTCAGGTAGACCTAAACGAAGTAGGCTGTTGTATTTGTAACATGGAAAAGTGCACTCAAACTGATCTAATATGTCAGTGTCTTTCAGTACAGGTTTTGACTGATAAATGTGATTATCTTGAAAATGGTAAAAAAGATCTAGTTAAAGAAATTGCTCAAATTGAGGGAAAATTATCAAAAGGAGAAAATGTTCATAAAGAATTTATTGAATCAAATAATGTAGTAATAGAAAACATACAAACCAAAATTGACCAAATAATGAAAAAGGTAAAAGAATTCGACGACTTTATAAAAAGTAAGGAACTTGAAAATAACTCTTGTGAACCGGACCATTATATAAATAAAAGGTATACCAGACAGAAAAGTAATGTACATGTTGGGCGTCTAAACAGTGAGGACAATTATTGTATTGATGCTTCACCAACTGATCAAGTACAGCTAAATATTTTAACAGACAGCCATGGTAGAGGACAGTCGCTAATGGTTAGGAGGCTAAGTCACTACAAGGTCTTAAGTTTAATTAAGCCTAATGCAAGATCTTATGAAATATTAAGTACTAACTTCTTTCTTAATAGTTCTGAAAGAAAACCTCAAAATATGGTAGAAATAACGGTGCTAATGGTCGGGGCAAACGATATCTATCAAAATGACACTTTATCTTTTCTAAGATCGCTAAAGAGATACTTGAGTAATCATGTTCATGATAATATAATAGTATACACTATTCCAACACGATATGACTTGCCATACTGGTCTGCTGTAAATTTGGAAATAAGAACGGCCAATAATAAAATTAAAGATTTAATGAAGAGATTTAAACACCTATATGTGATCGATATTGAAGGTTTAGGCAAAAGATTTCATACGAATCATGGTATGAATCTAAACAACTTGGGCAAGAAATATATATGCGAACGGTTACTCATAGAAATTAGTCAAATAAGGTCAAAATCAAATAGTACCAGAAAGTCAACGATACCTTTAAATTGGATAAATCAGGGAAACTGAGCAAGCAACCTGCAGTTAATAGACTGCAGGCCCCGATTATTGTTGAAAATTGTACATCACAGCTGAGGGACAAAGATTTTGGAAAGCAATTAGTTTATACGTCTGCTTCTTATGAAAATTTCAATGATCCAAATTTGGTGTTATCTCAGTCATTTTGTTTCGATTCAAATATAAGTATTCCAATGAAAACTCAAACTTGTCTCACAATACTGCACATAAATCTACAGTCTCTAAGGAATAAAACTGAAGTGTTCGAACTATTGATACATAATTATGCATGTCACATTATATGTATAAATGAACATTGGCTGAGTGATGATGAACTAGCATATTATATACCAATAAATTTTAGGTTATTGACTAGTTTTTGTAGGAAAAAATATAAAAATGGTGGAGTGGCAGTTTTGGTTGATAAATCGGTGGATTTTGAAATTAACCCACTCGATATTGCAGAATATACAATCGAGAAAGAATTTGAAAACTGTGGTATAATTCTTCCAAAATTAAAAATAATGGTTCTATGTGTATATCGGTTCCATAATATAACGCTAACAAAATCTCTAGAGCAATGGGAAAAACTGCTGTTATATTTGCATAAATTCCAAAAATATAAAATAGTTTTTATTGGTGACATTAATGTAGATGTAAGTAAGAATAACAATGAGAGCGTACATTTAAACATTTTTTTTATGTCGTATGGCTACAATCCCAGACAGCACGTACGTGTACTGCACGGGTGCATAATCCATACCACAGCCGTGCATTTGTACACGTTACTTGAGATACGTGACTCACGTGTGCAGCACGGGTATCCGATCGTATGTAATGGATATTCGTATAGTTGGTGTGGAATGCATTTTGAGGTTAAAGTGGTAAATTATGAAATAAAAGTAGCCTTCTTGTTATGTTGTTAAGGAAAATGGCTTACGTGCATAATCCGTGCCATGGCACCCATTGCTGTTCGTTTGCACGGATGCTGCACACGTCTCTAATCTAGCGCGGAATAAATATTTAGGTGGAAAGAGCAAATAATTAAATAAAAATAGCCTCCTTGTTATGTTGTTAACGAAAATGCCATCCGTGGATAATCCGTGCCACTGCACGCATACCTGTGCATTTGGAGGGATGGTGCACATGTATGATATCTGTGCAAAATCCGTTCCAGGGTACGCATATCCGATCGTTCGCCCGGGTGTTGCACACCTATGGTATCCGTGCAAAGGCACGCATATCCATTCGTTTGCACGGATGTTGCACTCGTCTCATATCTATAGTGTGGATATGTAGATTCGAAGGGCAAATAATGAAATGAAAATGCACTTTCTTGTTATGTTTGTAAGGAAAATGGCATCCGTGCAGAATCCGAGCCAGGACACGCATATCCGTTTGTTTGCATGGATGTTCCACAATTATGGTATCCGTGTATAATCCGTGAAAGGGCATGCATATCCGTTCTTTTTCATGGGTTGTCCACACGTATGGTATCCGTGCATAACCCATGCCACGGCACGCATATCCGTTCGTTTGCACGGATGCTGCACACGTCCTTTATATCTAGTGTGAAAGAATTATGTAGGTTCAAAGGGTATACATAATTAAATAAAAATCGTTTTCATGGTTTGTTTATAAAACAAATATGGCATCCTTTCCTCGGCTCGCATATTCGTTCGTTGATACATGTATATCACGGATGTTGTACGCGTACAGAGTGTTTGTTCTCTTTCTAGCCGAGAATAAATTGGAAGTGTAACCAACTAAATAAAAATGTTTTATAAAGCGAATAGGCACCAAAAAGAATTTAAAAGCATATATATTTCTTCCAGCAGGAGACTCGCGCTTTACGTGCTGCACTGCGCATGTGAGCTGTCATTTGTCACTTAGTTTGTAGTCTAGACGCAGACGTTAAGTTGTTTCATTTCCCGGCGCGTCCTTTGTAATAATAAGAGAAGACAAGCCATCAAATCAAAACAACAGAGATATGAGGACAACTACAGCTACCAAGTGCTTTTACTACAGTCAGTGATCAAACAATAGTTATCACCTATTAGTGCAAATGAATGGTGTTAAAAGATAATAATCCTTTAGAAGTTACACGATTATATTATATACTGCCAAGTCTGGTAGGCTACTCTATAGCATAAGCGCCACCTTAAAGAGGAGAGAGAAGACAAGCCATTGTGTTGTCCTGGTAACAGTCACTGAAGTAAGGTAAGCACTTTTATTGGTATTAAGTATATATAGATATATTTTTCTTTGAGGAACCGATGACATATTTGTTATAACGTTTTAATACCTATTCAATGTCCAGTAATGTATCGAACAATATTGCAAGGGTGTAGATAGCTTGTCCACCCTATGATGTTACATGAATTTTATTTTTGTTTCTCGTGTACAAGGGCATCTATGGAAATAAATAGCATTTGTAGTAATTTGTAAGTAGCATGTAAGTAGTAACTTTGTGTTAGTATTTCTAACGAAACCTAACCTAACTTACCTAATCTAGAGGCAGTAATGCATAGGGTGGACCAGCTATCTACACCCTTCCCAACAATACACGTGCACAGTTTACAAGTTACGTTGGCATGTATCATATATTACATTGGGGTAATACAAATAAATTTACAACGTTTCGCTTTCCTAAATTTAAGATCAATGTCACTTTCGGAGAGAGAGTAAAGATGCGTGTAACGTTATTAACCTTGCACAAAAAAAAAGTTACGCAAAAGTAAACGAGCTTGCGTAACATGCATTTTTTGAGCTGCAATGGGAATAGTTAATTGCGTTCATGGTGACGTTTCTAGATCGCTGCCCTCCCCTGTACTTTTTTAAAAAAATGACAGCATTTTTTTTATGTGAATGAATGTTTATTTCTGACGTTAGGTTGGCTTTGTATCTGTCAAATAGAAATATTTTGAAATTATGTTTAATAGCGTAAATTTCATTAATTCAGTCAGGCGGCCGCTCTATATATAGCACTAATTCCCTTGTAAACAGGGCTGGCGATAGTGTGATATGCCGCCCGGTATTACTTTAGCTTACGTCTGGCGTGATTTTTCCGAACGATATAAGTCACGGTTACAGGATTCGGAATCATGATACATTTACGTCATAATGACTTATTTCCATTGATGTTTTGCTTCAAATATCACGAACAATATGTCTAGTGAGCAATAGCGTAGACGACGGGTTAGAAAAAGTCAGGTTCGATATTTTTTTCTAATTATACGCGATGCAAATCCATTAACAGACAGCACCTGTTACTGCTCCATTTATGGTGCCAAATGGAACGCCCGATGTATACTAAAGAGACGCCTGTCGCCCCACTAACCAATTATTTCAATTTCATTTGTGACCTTTATAGGCATCTAAGGCTCAGGCCGGGAAGGGGAGAGGGAAGGTGTCGGTTAGAGTCTATGTTGAAGGTGCCGTCTCAGCATTTGTCTGGTGTGACTAAGGTAAAACCCTTGAAAATTTGTCAGAATTGTCGGCCGCTGAGATCGAACCCAGGACATCCAGAATGCTACGCCTACGCTCTACCACTGAGCTGTGGCGTCTTGGGAGGAAGAACCCCGAGATCAGCCATGCACAAGGTGTTTGTCCACCACAAAGCCCACATGGCACGAGTGTGGATAGAACCAAGAAATAAAAACTCTATGATTGGTTTTCAATTTGTAGCTGAAAGGTTAGAATTTCTTTCTCGCTGTACAAATCTTCCCTAGCATCGTTTACCAATACACATCCCCGTACTAAAATATGGACAGGCAAAGCTGTAAAAGTTCGGAAGAAATTGATTGATTTTAGGCCCTTTAGGCATTCAAATGTGAATCATAATTAAGAGGCCGTCGTACCTAATGTGCGTGTGTGATTTCATATTTTTGAAGCTACTGGACAAATGACAAACAATAATGAGAGTTTGGAAAGCGGCCCCCAAAATACATGTGAATGTGTAACAAATGAACAATCTGACATTTTAACATTGTTTATTTTAGGTGACAGAATGCCAGTAATTGCGTACGCGCATGACGTCATCAATTACGGGCATTATAATTTTTCATATGAAATAAACAGTATCAAAATGTCAGATGGTTCATTTGTTACACATTCACATGTATTTTGGAGTGGCGCTTTCCGAAATTTCATTATTTCTTTTCATTTGTGCATTATCTTCAAAAATATGAACACACACACGCAGCGTAGGTACGGAGGCCTGTTAGGAAATGTACTGAACAGAAATGTTTACCAACAAATAACCCTTGTACACCATGTGTTTTTTTTTTTTTAATTATACCAATGTGAATAAAAGAGAAAGAAATTAGCCAAGCATAACGTATGTGAAGCGATTGATTTAAGTGACATTGTAGTTTTGCTAACAAAATTTTAAAGCCATGAGTGCATGGTCAATTATTTGCGATGGGTAGATACTCGTGTTAAAACTAGAGATTTTGAGGCCGAAAAAAACCCGGGAATTTGGGGAAAGAAACAGGATTTTGTTTCACTAAGCAATAAAACCCTGGTTCTATTGATGCAATCTCTTTCTTTTTCGTCAGGAATATTACCTACCTAGCACATTTGCGTTCCCGTTTAGTAATATTAAGTGTTCTTACTTAAAAAGTTACAAAAGTTACAAATGCAAAAATCACATTACCGCCCATGTACAAGAGAAACGAGCTCAGTTCACTTTTGTCCTTTAAGTATCTTTGGCTTAAACCCTAAAACTTAAATAATGCTTCACCACTTTGTCAGATGGAGTCCGATTTCCGTCTTTGTTTTCTGCATATATCTTTAACAATGATTAACATTATAACGATATCATTGACCATCAAATATGTCAAGACCACCCTAATAGTAAAAAAAAAAAATCATTTTTCCGGAACTCAATTTTCCGGGTTTTTTTCTTTTTTTTTAAATCACTATTTCTAACCCCTCGGCCGATATGTCGGGATGATTTCCTAGGTAAGGCTGGGGCCGTGGTAGTTCAACGGTTAGAGCGCTCGCGTGCCGAGCCAAGCTCGAGAGCCGAGCGATCGTGCACATGGGTTTTTTTGTGGTTCTCCCGTTTCCTCCAACTTCCTTCACTCCACCAATCACCTGCCCCTGCCTGGTCCAAAGTTGCCTAAAAGCCTTAAAATTAAATTGAAATTCTTAAGTAAGACCCTTGCCGCTACATTATATAAAATCCAAATTTGTACCATCGGGTTTCTAATGACAGGTTCCATTAGTTTAGGGTGTCCCATTGGATTGGATTGATTACAATATTCAGGTTTTTTTTTAGCCCATTGAACTTAACGTTTCTCGGCCCGATCGAAAACTTTACCCCAATCCCGTCATATGACTGAGATTACGTTGCTTGGCGAGCACTCGTTCGTTATCCTCTCATGGATTAATACAATTTGCTTTTTTTTCTTTTGATCTCTTCCCAGTCCTCACGTGCTTACCAATATTTCATTTTTCCCAAGGCTCAAAACGGAAATCGTAATCCAATGGAAACTGACAGTGAAATACGATTTGCCGAAACGTATAACATCTTTTATTACCCAGCTCCCGTAGCTGATTCGGTAACGTGTTGGATTTCGAAGTGGCACTGGGAAGGCGAGCTGGTTCGAATCCCGCCGCCGCCCATCCTGACTGAGGTTTTCCATGGTTTCGCTCAGTTTTACCAGCAAAATTCCGAGATGGTACCTTCGTTATGGCCCTGACCGATACCTTCCCAATCCCTACTCCATCCCGTCCTGAGCTACAGATGCCGGAAAGACAATAAAATAAATTGAAATAAAATTTTAACATCTTCTATCGCGACGAATGTGGTAAAAGTAATAATTTGTTAAGAAGATCAGGTTTTTTTATCTCGTCCGACGTACTTGTTCGATGTTTACATAAACATGCAGTGTCCTCGTAGAACTGTCCCCAACTACCCCCTCCCCTCCTCCACACACGCATATACAGTTATAGACTTACCATTTGTCATATTATAATTAAACTTATAGATAAATATTAAACATCAATATTTATTGTAAACCATACTTATTCGTGTATTTTCTTGTTCAACTGCATGTCTGTTCATCGTCCAGGAGCACTACACTCTGTGTTAGTGTGAAAACTATTGGTCACACAGAATCTAGTGCTCCAAGACATTAAACTGACATGCAGACGAATCTGAACATAGGCAGATAAGTTTAAATAATCGTTATCACTTTAACATTTAATTTTTAATATTCATTTTAGATATCTCCCACTTGCGAAGTAGTCAGTTGCAAATTAAGCTTGGAAAATTTAAACATAATTATGTGTAAAATTCTAAATAGGTGTTACGATCCGTATTTATTATTTATTACTTTCTACATTCTCTCTCATTTAATTGCAGGGAACAGAAGAAAGATCAAGACAACAATGATTTGATTTTGAAGAATCCATCATTAGTGGCGGTTCTACAGCCTAAACACTACGGCGGGGGAGGGGGAGTGTGTGTGTGTGTAATACTTACAAAGCGGGATCTATTCTATGAAGCAAACAAAAAATAGGTATTTGTGTTTATATATATATATATATATATTCTTTTCATATGTATAGTGTATACTTTCTATATTAATAAAATATACAATTATATTATCTGTTTTACTATCATATTTTTTGACCCATCACTGCATTTTAGTTTATGCTCAGCTTCTAGACATGTAGGAGAATGTTAAATTTTGCATATTGACTGTGGAGCAGCAAGCATTCAGCATAGTTTCGATTTTATATGTGAAATAATTAGTATGTGCACTTAGTGATTATGGATTGATGTATATTGTTTACATTGTTTTTAGGTTTTACTGCTCCGTGTTTGTATTCAGGTTATGTGGTGAATTTCTAAAATACTCTTAGGCGAGTAGTGAGTAATTCTGCATTAAAGGCACTTTAACCTTTTTCTGCTTGAGTTGCTTTACAGATTATTTTAACATATGACGGTACTTGGGAAACCTACTAGTTTCTTGATTTTCTCGCTGTTTCTAAGTGTCCTCGGTGGATGAGCGGGTAAGCTTGTCGCCATTGTAATTTAGGGATCTCGGGTTTGATTCTCGGTGGCGACACGAGTGGTTCATATCCCCACGTTCAACTTTAGGTCCCGTACTTAGGAAGTCATTATTTCAAACCGATGGAAGGAAATGGCAAACCGCCATCAGTTCACTTTGCCCAGGAACCTTCGGGTAATAGACCTGCCCCTGGCCAGAACACCAATCATAATCATCATCTAAAAGACCCGCTGTGGTATGAAGACTTTTGAATTATAATAATTTTTTTGGTGGTGGTGGTGGGTTATTATGGCTCAGCTTGGAATAGGAATCTTGTGAAAACAGTATGGCTTTGGTCTATTTTGGAGGGACCATCGGTATTTGCCTGGTGTGACTCAGAAAAGTCTTGGAAAATCAATAATCAGGATGGCGTCTACGGAATGTTAACCAGCGACCTTCCGAATATCTAGACAGCTCTATCCAATGCGCCTTTTTTCTAATATGAGTCTTCGATGGTTTTATATTAAATGGTTAAACAGTAGTTATAAAACAAACCATAATAAATATTTCTATTCTACAAGAATAATACCAGGAAAAACAAACTCAGTGGTGAGAGATGATGCGACTTTCCACAAAACCCGGTTGAAATACATGTGCAAAACCCGTGCACACGAACGGATATCCGTGCAAATGCATGGGTGAAACCCTTATTTAAATGCACATCCACCCTACACGTCCTGTTTCCCTAGCAGGTACATGTGCACTACCTATGGAAAAGCACGGGTACCTATACACCGATCCTTCGGAGCAGTTGATGAGGTCGTAGGTTCAAACCTTGTTGCCGGGCATCTACACGAGCTTTTCCCTCACCCACACTACGTAAATGGTACGTTGGAAATAAACCCTCTCACCCCGGCTGAATTTTAGTACAAAAAGGCCCTAGAAGCAATATACATGTATGCATACAAATATGTGTTATTTTAATGCACACATTGCTTCTAGGGCCTTTCTATACTAAAATTCAGCCGGGGTGAGAGGGTTTATTTCCAATGTACCATTTACGTAGTGTGAGAGAGGGAAAAGCTCGTGGAGATGCCCGGGAACCAGGTTTGAACCTACGACCTCATATCGACTGCTCCGCAGGATCGGTATAGGTACCCGTGCTTTCCCACAGGTAGTGCACACGTACCTGCTAGGGGAACAGGACGTGTAGGGTGGATGTGCATTTAAATTCAGGGTTTCATCCGTGCATTTGCATGGGTATCCGTTCGTGTGCACGGGATTTGCACCTGTATTTCAGCCGGGTTTCATCGGAGCATTTGTACGGGTATCCGTTCGTGTGCACGGATTTTGCACATGCATTTCAACCGGGTTTCATCCGTGCATTTGCACGCGTATCCGTTCATGTGCACGGGTTTTTCACATGTATTTCAGCCGGGTTTCATCCGTGTATTTGCACGCGTATCCCTTCCTGTGCACGGATTTTGCACATGCATTTCAGCTGGGTTTCATCCGTGCATTTGTACGGGTATCCGTTCCTTTGCAAGTGTACTGCACCCGTCCTGATGAGGAATAGCAAGCGTGCTATACGTGTACGCCACACGTACAGCCGTGCATTTGTACCCGTGCAACACACGTGTATCCGTGTATTTGTACACGTGCAGCACCCGTGCTGAACGTGTACTGTGCTGTCTGGGAATATAATTAACGATTTACCAACCAGACTAAACGCATGTTTAGACAACGTAATAACGAATATAACAGATTCAAACATAATATGTGCAGTCACTCCATATGAAGTATCGGATCATCGTGCACTAATACTTGGAATAACGTGCTCCGGAAAACAGCTAAGGTCTGATGAACAATATATATATATATATAAGAAACTACAAAAGAAAGAACCTGTTAATGCT
>JAGDQP010066578.1:0-11262 GCA_022664845.1 Lepisma saccharinum | reverse complement strand
TGTTCCATATATTGAAAGGTCATTCTACCTAAGTGTATCATAGTAACATGAGGTGAGTTTATGGACGAAACAATCTGAACTTCAAAATTTCAAGTACAACACCCAAATGTTAGAATAACGTAGCGAACGTGAGAAAAATATCCACGTGTTGAACCTTTTATTCAGTATTGAGTAATTGTCCAAGAATAGGTTTCAACATTGAGGACTTGCAATGGAAAACAATGTAAGTACCACAAATCCAAAAATCGCTTTTTCAGTTTTAAAATCTTTGAATTGCCAAACCTAACAACGTGCAAAAATGCTAGAAGTTTCAAATAGTTGAAAATCGCAATGGAAGATGTAGTTACGTGTGTTCAAGGTGGAAAAACCTTCCGCTGTCCTCTCCCACAGTAAAATTTCGTTTGTGACACTTACATGGTTTCCCATTTCAAGTCCTCAATTGTAAAGAATTGAGAGACACTATGATAATGTAGTAATTTCAAGCATGAATGTATTCCGTGATCTTATTCAACATTGACGTTTGATGGAAATTAAAGCTCAAAATCATGTTCAAGAGAAACTTTGATTTAACGTCAAAAACGTGACGAAAGAACGGCTAAGAATTCCATTTAATACTTTTTAAAGAAGGCAGAACAAGAGTATCAAATTAGTTCATAATAATCGCATGTATACATCGATCAGCTTGCTCAATGATTTCAAATTGGCTTAAAGGATTGTGGCCCAAAGAGTTTTGAACATCCTTCGTGTTCCACATCTTTCTTTTCTCCTTTGATTAAATATTTCGATTGTGCCAACTAGACTGACCTAGCCACGGTTTGTCACGCACCACGATATGCTAATGATAACAGGGAAAACGGACGCCATAATTCTCCAAATAGGGAACCTTACCTGATCATATATATGCATTTTATTATCATTACGCGTACAGCACGTCAAGCCTCAACATCCATAATAGTTCGACGCAGCAATTCGTCTACAGCACCAAAACACTTCATTTAGAACAACATCAAAGCACAGTCGCAATCAAATTAGGAGCAAAAGCAGAACTTCATATGTCCAATGTTTCGTTCGTTTTAAAACCTGAATGAAAATCTGTATCAAATTATACTGTGATTTTCTCAAAGAAGTACCTATCCCATTGTAATATTTACTTTCTTGGTAACGTAACTTTGCATTTTATCTTTTCATTAAGGTCTATAAAAGAACAAAGATTTAACTAAAAACGTGTGTGTGAGGTTTTTGGTCGTTTGCTTCTCAAATATCTGACACGAACCCTTGATCAACATCACCTACCGTTAGGCATTCATGACATTCACCGTCTAACAAAAATACGCATACGCAACCCTGAAGATTCAGACGATCACGTGCATTGTAACGGGGCACTAGGCTATTCTAACTTTGTTAGTCTCCTGTCACTCTGGGTACCTTTGTCCTGCAACGTGTTAGCGCTGCGATTCTATTAACAATGAAGAAGGCCTCGGTCCTTGGTAACATCCCAGACACACATTTCAAAACAGTTAAGCAAGACTGGCAATTTTGGGGCTTAGGGAAAGGAACTCCAAGTTATTTTTCCATTGTGTCTAATGATGTTCATGCCAAGTTTAGTGCTGATACATCTAACGTAATGGAAACAATTTGAAAAATTGAATCTAATATGTGCCTTTCCGCTAGACTTCTCGTAGACTTTCACTTTTCTACCTTTTTATTTTTCTAGGGACGTGCAGTTAATTTCATTGCACTTTTGACGTACACCTGCATTCAGTACAGTTACTTTATAGTCAGTAAAAGATGGATCGTTGTACTCCTGGCGTAAACGGATCCGAGAAGACTTCTCATTGTAGGCCAGTTCAACTAGTTGAGGTCCCACGTGCTCATTAATGCATCCAGCGTGGTCATAAGATATTTTCCGATGACCTTTAACGCGTTTAGGTTTTCAAATGGGAAGTAGTTTCAAGTGGGAATAATATAACTCTATTATTTAATATTAATGTAAAGTATTCACAATTGCTTTCATCTAAGTATTTTATTTGCAAGCAATTTCATGGTTGTATATTTTTGTCTAAAGTGTAATTACTCGTTTTATATATAGTTAAAATTAACTATTTAATACACCAATATTAAAAGTTTCACCGAATTTGGTGTTACGTTCAATATGGCTGGTACAATATCAGATCCAATAATTAAATGGCGTTATTGTCTCTAGCTTACTAATTCTCTCTAGCACATCATTTTAAATAATGCTCACCTTCATAACGGACCCCACATCCCTTCTCCCAATATTTTTTTTTTGCAAATCGAAGCCCCTGTTCTTGCAGAAATAGTTCGAAACATTTCCTTGTGCTTCCAAGACACAATCTAACGTCAACTTGTATGACGTAGACTAAATTTTATTCGCTGCTGCTTAGTGCTCAGGTCGTTTCTTCTTAATCATAGTGTAAAGGCACAGGAATAGCACATGACTCCTATGGCATATTCGTATCTGCTGGAACGTCCGCAGATACTTAATTTGCCATATGGATACCTGTCTGATACTAAGGACAGATGCTTTAATTATGGCCAATACGTGGCTAGCTGTACTGAAAACATTTGCATGTTAGGAGGCCCGTATGGCTCCGGAAAACGTTATACACTTATAACGCTCCCTCGTCGAAATATAAAATCTCAATTAAAGATCAATACAAAACATTAATATTATTCCACGTTAAAACAAAATTCCACAACATCTCTATCATTAAAATAATTTAACAGTTACAACTGCGTGATGCTGTTGTGTTCTAAGGTCACAAAATTACTATACATTACGCAGTCTTATGATCTATTACAGAATGTTTGCAAAATATATTCTGCATGGTTTTGCTGTGAACAAGACCATATGAGTGGGTTTCCTCTGTCTGTTTCCGCTTCCTTCCACTTTCTCCATTCCACCAATTCGCCCATCATCATCCATTCGCCCTGAGCCAAAGTTGCCTAATAAGATTAAAAAAAGCTCAAATGTATATTGTACGGACGTAACGCATGTTCATGAAGGTACTGCTTCCTGCAGCTGTGCACAACATATGTTTTGTTCGGATGTACTGTACGTACATGAGATAGAGCGAAGCTCTGTTTCCATGTTGCAACATGTATACTGAGTGTGAAATAAAGATGCAACATTGTTCATCCTTATTGTCGCATGAAATTACTCTTTCTGACTTGACTTAATGTTACACGTAAGTATGCATCGATCTTTAAGCACGAGATGATGATGCCATGTTTACGTACGTCGAGAACATATAACGTTTAACAGCATTGCAATGGTATTTCAACAATGTCCAGAGCTGTATAACAACAAATAGTAAATCCCCTGCTCTTACATTTCGTATTTACAACAGTTGTAATATTTACATGTATCGTTTCAGGATTGTGGATGATTTGTATTCACTGGAAGAATACGTTTTATGAATAGCGAACAAATACTTTTATTAAGAAGAGGGTTGCTCTCATTTACAAATGTTTAAGAAGAGTGTATTCTTTGCTTACCTTAAACTGACTTTTTTCTTTAAAGGTACTTCATTGGCTGTTCAAGGTGTACCAACAGAATTAATATCCAACTATGAATATGATTTGAAAGCGGCAATTGGCATTAGTGATTTGTGCATCATGGAATTCCCGAACACTACAGTTTTCAGCATTATTTTCACTGTAAATTATGAAGCAATTTCATCAACTTTACTGCAAACATTGGGTCAGAAGAATATACTGACTGTTACTATCGATGTGAAATATCGCTATCTTGAATATATTTGGAATGGAATCAAGGTTTCTGGAAGTGAAGACGATGTTGTAATATGTTTTGTTTCCGGGTGGGAAGATTTACAGAATATAGTTCTGCAAAATGGTGATTTTGGTTCGATCATCAGGTCGAAGTATCTCGTTATTTATATAGGCGATTTACATGCGAGACGCAATAGTACAAATATCATTTTACCCACATCATTAGCAACAAAATTTGTAAAACTTGTAGAGATATACATTCGAAGAGGTGTACAAAGTAATTATGTCATTGATGATCCGAAAAATCAATCAGATAGGGTTTACATAGAATCCTACAATCCTTTCTCTAGGTTTTATCATCGAAAAGAAGTACCATTGGACAAACTATATGAGGCAAATGATGTCTTGCGTGAAGCATATTCTCCCACAAAATTATGGGATCTTCACGGCTCCACTTTAAGAGTTACCACAATACATACATATGCACCACCGATCTTTGGTTTCAAGACAATGGTCACTGGATATTTATGTGAGGGTTACGTTGCAAACCTATATGAAGCTCTGCGACAGAAAATGAACTACACCGTTCAAGTGGTTAGGATTAATGAACCGAAAAAGTTTGGAACAAGACAAAAGGATGGGAACTGGACAGGTGTAGTTGGAGATTTAACAAGGAAAGAAGCTGATATGGCATATGCTGTTTTACTAATGAGTTACGAAAGACATCAAGTTATTGACTTCTATGTTTTTTTTACATCCATTCTTCAGCTATTTTAGTGCATAAAAGTAAGCAAATTCCTCCCTGGAAGTCGATGTTAGCAATCTATAATGTCCAAGTTTTGTTGTCAATATTCGTGGTGTTCATTATAATGATTGCAACAAGCAAAATCTTCCATGTGTTTCTGCCAGTGAAAGAGAATCAGAACTTAAGTCTTGTCAGTTTTCAATTGTTTGGTATTTTCCTGCAATCTTCCGTAGCTCAACCAGTGTCGAATTCAATGAGAATTCTCTACTTCACTTGGATTTACTTCAGTTTGATTATTGCTTCACTTTACACAGGCTCCATTGTTAGTGTTTTAACAATTCCTCGATATTATCGTGACATAGATACTTTACAACAATTAGTTGAATCCAAAATTATTCCTACTGGTAATAAGTTTTACCACAAGCTATTGAACGACAAATCAAATTCTCTCTTACATTCTTTGTATAAACAATACCAACCTGATGTACATCACGAAGAATTGGTTAAGGGAATATCAGAAGGAAAAAAGATCGCCTTCTTGGCATCTGAACCACTCATAAAATATTATATGAGAAAATTTCAATCTTGCCCATCATGCAGTGAACAATTTCATATCCTAAAAGAATCTATTGGGAATCTGATTTTTGCCATTAGTTTCCCAAACAAATCTGTTCTTATTGGTCGTATAAATAGGCTTGTGAGGAGAATGCGAGAATGTGGATTAATTTCTAAATGGTATTTAAATGAAATGTGGCGGTTAAACTTAAAACATACATGTCGCAGAGGATGTGATGTCAACAAAGCTATATCTCTGAATGATTTACACTCATCATTTTATATTTGGCTGTTAGGTGTTATTTTCAGTTTGGTCATTGTCATCTTTGAAGTAGTTGGTGGTGGAAGAAATGTCCACATATTGTGATCTTAATTTTAGAACTTAAATCAATGAGTATTTATGAATGGTGTGTTTTGGAAACCAATTAATAATTAACTAGTAAGTGTTTGAAGAGATAGAGTCACTAACAAAGTAAGCTTTTTCACCATTTATAAGTATTGGGTCTCCTGATAGCATAGCGCTAGATATTTGTAACAATAAGGGAATTTATTCGTCTGTACGTGTCAAAAATGCATCCTGTACACATACGTTTCTTTGCGTAACAGTTATGTATGTTGCAAATGTGGTAGATCTTAAAATGAACTAACTTAAATGACATAATGTCAAGCCAAAAAACTTTATAAAACAATAAGTACATATTTAGTCTTGTGTATTTAGTAGATACGATTTATCATTGTTTTTATACCATTGTGGACAATACTTGAATGAAGACAATGATATGATTGAATGTTGGTTTTAAGACAAATGTGAAATTAACAATTTTACTGGTATTATGAGAAATGTAACAGATGAAAACGAACACATGGGTAAGATTAACATAGGAAGTCATGGTCGTAATAAACAGTATTTGGATTAGGTTGAATACTGTGTTTAACTTTGTTGTTAGTGTACAATGAAAATATGTCTACTAAGACCCTATCGGAATATTAATACTGAAGGCTATGGTTTAGTTTCTACTCCAAGATATTATTTCATATAACAAAATTGGCGACGCGATTAACGAAAGGAACTTAAGAAGTTTAGAAGTCATGGCCACCTTCAGGAACTACATTTTATACCTTAGTTGAATCAGTTGAAAGTATTACTGAATATTTGGAAAGATACCAAAGATACTGCCAAGAATGTGATATAACTACTGAAAAGAAAGCATTGAAATTATTAACATTGATAATACCAGAAGTGTTCGGTAAGGCTAAGGAAGACATCGAACCAAACTATATTTCAAAAAATCAAATATGTAGATCTAGAGTTAAGGCTAATTACATTGTTTTGTAACAAATTTTCAGAATCAGAAGTGTATGGTACCATGGAAGAAGAAAGCAATAGCATACAGCAACAAAGAGATATAATTCACAGAATAAAACAAGAAAAACACTCGATATTTGAGTTTGTTACAAGAGTAAAATCATAAGCTGCTTAATGCAATTTTGGTAGGTATTGGATCAATGTATAATTGGTTTAAACAATGTTGAATTACGTTTCAGGCTTAGTGCACAATCAAATCTAACATTAAGGAAAGCGATTCATCCCATTTTGAGTTCGGGAAACCTTTCAGCCAGAGCAAATACAAATAAAACAAGTGTCTAATACTATCTAGTTATATAAGTTAGCAAAAGAATACGTAAGTTAGAATAAGAAAGAAGATTAGATAAAAGTAGTTATTTCCGCACTACTTCGACATTTGACAATTTTAGTCAAGTTCTTTTCAATTTATTTATCAGGGCTAATCACTATTATTATAGTACTTTAGACAGTACATTCGAAATATATAATATTCGGGAATGTATAGACGAGAAAATATCAGTATCTATTTTTTCTTTAGTAAGTGGAACTCAGTAGTTGCTACGCCATTAGAAATGTTAGTCCTTCTGATACGTTGTTTGAATTTATTGGATTAATAATCGATAATCAAATAGAAGTTTTAAACAAATGAAGTTACGGATATTGTGTAACCTGTACCGAATGGTGGTTTATATATGCAAGTATTTCAAATCAACTATATCCTCTTTACCAACTACTTTTTAAGTCGCAAGCTAAAAGCAGACGACGGATGAATGCAGACAATTCAGGTTATGTCCTAAAGATGTCTGTACCTTCGTCAACAACAATAAGTGTGGGTTTGTCTCCTGTCGTCTGAAAACTAAAGAAGCGCATTCCGTGCCAATTGTCTAGTTCGAGGGCGCATAATGTATTAGTTCAATTCTAGGAAACAAACAGGCAAATCTTACTGATTGCAGGAGGGAGAATATATTAACTATCGTGTACAATATTCCACCATTTTAGCTCTAGATGGAAATTAATTAGTTTCTTCGATTTGAGCTGACATTCTGACATTCTACGTTCTCTACATTCAATATCATAACTTGTTTCATGAGGAAATAATCTGTCTAAATGTCTTTCTTTTGACTGTTCCTCAATTGCTACATTACGATAACGCCTCTGTAACTTTACAGAGGCAGCATTATATTAATAGTGAGGCGAAGTGTCAGATACGTGCTATAAAACATAATTATACTCAAATTTCAGACTATTTGTCCACTAAATCAATTCCAGGTTGAAACTCAAAACCTTACCGCAGTAACAGTTTGGTATCATCTTCTAGTAAACAGCGCTTAACAAATTAAAAAATCGTTCTCATTATTCTTGACAAAACTGAATATAAATATGTATCCATCACTAGCTTAACGAT
This sequence comes from Lepisma saccharinum, assembly GCA_022664845.1. NCBI lineage: Eukaryota > Metazoa > Arthropoda > Insecta > Zygentoma > Lepismatidae > Lepisma > Lepisma saccharinum. The sequence continues at coordinate 3,459 of JAGDQP010066578.1, read as the reverse complement.
ACCAATGTAATGTTCCACAAATAAATAATATCTACCCACGTACTAAGAGATTCAAAGTTGCTGCGCACGATATATTCTAATTTTACAAAGTAATCTTAATTTTTGACCTCCCAGTGATATTAACAGAAGACCTTGGTTTCAGATTTAAGTTGTCGATCAGCTAGCTTGGAATATTGTCCACGGTCATGGTCGCGTAAGGAAGTGCTATATTGTTTTATTGTTTGGGGAGTTGGTTCATAATTGATGGAAGCGGAGAACCAAACAATTTGGAGAAATGAGCGTTGTACTCAATCAGAACACCATCACCAACTAGACACTTCATCAAGCAATACTTCATTTACTCCTATCTTTAAATATGTTCCTTCTGTTTACGAACTTTGAAAAATAGACTTTGTTTAAAATTGGCAAGCATTGAGTGTAATGTTGTGTACTTAGCTCTTTGCGTAAAATGTTCTTTTTCAGCGGTATGCCTTCAATGTTCGTCAAACTACCCTTCCTAGTATAATTCAAACCCACATAATACGAGGTTCAGTACACTCTCTAGAAGAATGAGTTAATGTTATAGATAAAGCACGCAACAAGAAAATTTGTCGAGATATTCTGAAGATTCTATTCTCTAGATCTTGTTCCATTAAGATTGAAATCTTTACTGCTTTCAGCAATAATGTCATTGTAATTTACTAACAATCTGTCTTCAAAGAGAAAACCAAAATATATATGAAAACATGGCCGCCTCAAAATTGGAGGAAGGTTTCCGAAATATAGAAATCTCAAACGCACAGGATATCGCATCGCTTTACTGCTATATACCAACATACAAAACTGATTTTAATTATATTCACATCCAACAGTTTCATCAAAACGTGTTTGTTCAGCAAACCAAGCAATGTGCTGAGTCTGCTTCAAGAGTTGAATCATATAACTGCAGGGAGTTACAGGAACTCAGATATTTTTGTTATATAGTGAGTAATGTATGGTTTTTTAAGATGTAACTGTAGATTTTACAGACGACTTTCTACATTAAACCTATTTTTCTCAAAATGTTGGTTTTGAGGGCTACCAAGATTTCCCCCAAATCCCTCAATTTACCAACGGTTATTGATTGTAAGATAAATAAGTCACGTGGTGTTACCGCCCATACAATTCATTTTACCTTATGAACAGGTCATAATGTTCCGATATTCTCTCAAGTTTATTATGTATTATAGAACAGAAAAATCTAATACATAACATAGTCATTTATAGTAACTTGAAATTTACAAAGACATGAACACAAAAACATATTTCTAGTCACTATAAAGGCAGTCGCATTCATCTACTACCGCCTCGGAAGGAATTTAAATCACAAGGACGTTAAGTATATAACGAAGGAAAAAAATATATACATTAAGGAAAAAGTTTATGTATCTTGGTAAAGCAAAGAGATGGAATAATAAACTCCTAATTTGTATGCCTTTACGCATTCTCTTATTTCCTTTTCTTCATCAAACAGTCGGTCTTCGTTGAAACCTAGAAACTGTTGAAGAATGAATTCAAGGGATTTAGGAAGATAATTTATCAGATGCTTTGGGGGCATTCACAAAGAGTTTTATGTATGACTAAAGCCTATAGTTATATAAAGATATCTGCAAAACAAAAAAATCTATGAATATAAGGTACACTAAGCAAGTGTGGAAAAATGTCAGGACCTTTCAATTAGATTGTAAATTGTTTGGACTAAGACAATGATTCTTTGAAAGAAGTTTTATTTAACTGTTTGAGTAATAAAACCACTATAAAATCATTTAGGGCCAATTATGCAACGCATTCTTATCTAAAGCAATTTGGGTATTACTTCTCTAACTGTACAGATGTGTGCTAGTAACAAAAGTGAATTAGTCAACTGTTGGCGTGCATCGTCATTAAAGCAACTAAAGAAACATCATTTTTTTAAAAAATATATAATTCACCTGTGGAAATTTAACATTAAAGGTTACAAAATTTATAACTTGAATCTCGAAAATTAAACAATCTCAAACATATTTTAAGAAGTTATATCATCATTTCCAGAGAGCAATATAGCTCAATTTCCATCCAATTGTAACACTATCGGTTAATTCAAAAATCAATGACGAGACGGGTCACCTAGAGGAGATCAACGTTCCTCTTAGATGTTTATAATTGCATTTTATCTTTTCCTGCATTTGTGCAATGAAATTTCTATTAGAAATATAAATATACTGAAAGACAATCCTATAAGACAACAGAACAAAATGGCTTGTAGAAGGTGCAGAGAAATAGTAATATATTCTCTTTGTTTTCTGCTCTGTGAGGAATTATATGGCTTAATTAGTATCTGTCTTCCCTTTCCGAATGAAGCCTCCATTCTCCAACTCAAAAATAATTTCATTCCTTCTTGGTAAGTAAGGCGATGACTTTTGTACTACAAAAGAACTGATAATTGAATCAACTTTCTGGGACGAAGTATGAAATGTTCTTTTGACGTCTGCGGTAACATATTTTACCTGTTGTATTACTGTTTCAAGTACATTAAATAGTATATTCTCTTTATTATTTTCTACATCGAGTTGACTGTCACTAATGTCTGTGTTTGATACTGATTCTTCCAACTTCGCAATAGCCTAGAGTTTTAGTTTGTACATGAATTGAGGAAATCCAATAATAGTGAAACCTGAGCTATTCATATTTTCAAGAGTGTTAATGTCACTGTAATAATCAGTGAGCAGTCATAGTATTAGAGATGACTTGTATATAGAGGTGTGCAACGAGCGGATTTCGAGCGCTCGAAACACAAAAATATATTTGGATCGAACAAAATCTGCTCGAACAGATTTGTTAGAACACTTTTGCTCGAATTCCTGGATTCGAGCGCTCGAAAGTCATGGAATTTCCCCTTCCCTTCGTTTATCTTGGTAAAGGACGTAGTACACAATGTTGCCAACTGTGATACTATTATTCTGATCATAATATAATTTCAACTTTATAGCTTTGATAATTAAGTACTAAAAAACTATTATCGTGATTCATAGGTACTTTAACGCCAACATTTCTGAGTAGCTCCAAGGGACGCTGACTACGATTCCGAGCCTAAAAATGTTAAAATTTATAATCCAAGACCGCGGCAGCGCGAAACATCATCATTGTAGAAAATAGTCTGCTGAGGAGGGGGGGGGGGTTTATTACCAAGACCGAAAATATACAATTTTGAAATCCAAGATGGCGGTAGGGCGAAATGCCACAATTATTAAAAATCCTCAGAATTTTGTGAAATTTCATATCTGTTTATTTGAAGCGATCTGAGTTCAATTCCGAAGCTAAAATGTCGAACCTTGAAGTCCAAGGTGGCGCTAATGCATAATGCCATAATTTTTAAAATAAGCAGATCTCGCGAAAATTCATATGTTGGGGTTTGAAAGTGTCCTGACTTCATTTCCTAATCCAAACATACAATTTTGAAAT
>JAGDQP010066576.1:0-11262 GCA_022664845.1 Lepisma saccharinum | reverse complement strand
AAACCTGTAGCTTGTAGACTTGTATCTTTTATGAAATAGGGCCCAGGCCTCTTTCCATTTTCTAGGCCACATACTAGCTTCATGTTCTAACACAATCACTTTTTCCCAGTCCACATTATGTCCTTTTTCTTTTACATGTTTGAATATAGCATTACTCTCTCTACCATATTTCACATCGCTTTTATGTTGTTTAATTCTTTCTTTCAACAATTTACCCGTCTCTCCAATATACTTCATATCACAATCCTCACATTTAATACAATAAATGACACCTTTCTGCTCCTTCTTCCCTTTATCCTTTCCTTTACTTCTGACCAAATCCAACAATTTTCTACTACCTTTTCTGTACACTCTCACACCCTGCTTTCTTAACATCTTTTTAATAATCTCTGTGTCCTCTCCTAACCCTATAATGCCTTTCCATACCACCTCTTTTCCTTCCTCATCTCCTTCTCTTCCCCTAGAATCCACAGATGCCCTTATGATATCCCTTTTACTATACCCATTCTCATATAGCTGTTCCTTAAAAGCTATTACATTCTTTTCTATATGATTGGCTGCTTGCTTCGGCCAATGAGGGAGCAGGTAGATTATTGAGCATGTATTTATATGTGTGTATTTTTTTGTACAGACTCAGTGTATGTCTGAAGAGGATCTTTGCTAGAAGGTCGAAACGTTACGTGTAATTTATTTTTTTACGAATAATATAGTCTTGTTCAGGAGTTTCAGTGTTTTTGACCAAAATATAGTAAAGTAATAATTACACCTAATGAAAAGTTAGTTTAATTAAATAACATGGTCCTGTCAGAGCCAAATTACCATAAACGGTGGTACTTTTTAATCCATCAAATATCTCCTTTCAAATGGCTGCTGACAATTCTGTGAAACGTATTAGGAACAACCCTCCATAAGGAATTCAAAACAATTCTAGGACCTTAAAATACTCATAAAGGAGCAACATTCATTGTTAGTACCTTATTTGCATGTATTATATTTAATAACTTATAGGACTTTTCCCTTACATTTTTACAAGATTTAGCCATTTAACATTCACATTATAGACAGATACCAACATTGCACTGAACTTTATCTTTGTCATCGCACTTATTGTAATAATGCTACCCAAATGGTCTTTTCGCTGACGACATTGTCACCAATGTAACCTACGCACACACTTTCCAGTACCGTTCCAGATTGAATCAGCAGTATAACCTTGTTTCCCACAGAAAAATCTGATTAAAACTGAAGTCCAATCTAATCGCAATGAGTTTCAAAGTGATTGGGTTTTTGTTTCGAAAAATAGAAACAATGATAGGTATTGTGTGCAGGACGTTGACAATATCATATTTCTTTCAACAACTGCAAAACAAAGAACTGCACGGCCGGCTTTCTTTTAAAGTCCGTTTGCAACGTAATATAAAACATCTGAGAGAACTCGTGAGGAAATAACAATCTGTTTTTTTTTTCCTTAAAAAGTGACCGCAAGTTTTAGAATATGATAGGCAAATTGGATCAGAGCAGTACGAAATGTAATTATTACATTTTTACATTAATATTGAGAAGGAAATTTACGCGTGACATTTAAATGGCAACGCAAAGACAATTCATATTTACATATTTTCAAAAATAACAAGTTTAAAAGGCTTCAAAAGTTTCCAATTACCAGACGACGCTTTATTCAGGGAATATATATAATGCACTATATGGGCCTGGTTGTACAATCCCTCAAACATCCACCAAAGCACCCTTTTAAATCTTTCGCAAGGTGTACCTGAATAAATCATTTCTGCCCGCCAATATTTGATATAATCGAATCCCAGTTAAAGCACGTATATTTTTCTTCCCAACCGTCTCTTTTATCCCTTTTGTCTCTTTTCTGTCATATGTAAAGGTAGAACTTTAATTTAAACCCTCGAAACCAGATGCAAATTTCTCCTTTTCTGGCTGCACTGTTGTTGGTGCGATCGTTAAAGTGACGTTTTTTTAGTATAATGGTGTCCTGGATTGCAATCTCGTTCGGGTGATGCATGATTTTTCTTCCTCTCTCTTCTCTCTCTCTCTCTCTCTCTCTCTCTCATCTCCCTTACCTGACAGACTACTTAAGCCTTGTACAATCGCGAGCATATATTTTTGACCCCCTTGAATGCTCATTTCAGCTATATGAATTGTGGTAGTGTTCGCCTATTGACTATGCAACCCAACTTGATTAGTGGATAACCTTGAATGCTTATCATTCCAGGATATGTAATTCTTCCTCCAAACCCATTTTGCAGGGAAAAGAATGAGAACGTGTATTACGGAATCATATAAATTACAGGCGTTAGCATCACTTAGAGAAATTTGAGATGAAACAAGTTTAAATTCCAAATAGATTTCTTGTAATAGAGAGAAACGAATAGACATGTATATTTTAAGAAATTTTATATCCAATTACCACATTCAAGATTGTTTTTCATTAATTTTATAATACTATCATATAAAAGAAAAATACTCTGAGATAGAATCGAGTATGGAGCGGAGGAACACAAGAAAGAGAGATAAACATTTTGCACGTTAAAAAATGGAATTGCATTCGCCGACGAAGAGTTCTCGAAAGCGAATCAGGAAAACGCCAAATTTTCGAAGATTCTTTTATAGATCCGCGATTTTGTATTTCCGGAAGCGACTCGATATCATTCATTCCCGTGTTTGTGGTTGATTATTGGCAAATTCATGTATTGACACTATCGGCACAAAACTTACAGGCGTCAACATTTTTTAAAAATATTTATGGGCTTTAGGGATAGTGTTGGGGAAAGGATGTTAGAAAGTAGTCGGGGAGGACCTAGTTAGTGGGTACCATCCCGGCATTTGCCTGACGTGACTGAGGAAAATACCTGAAAATTCTGTCAGGATGGGCGGTCACTGGGATGATTCCCATGACCTTCCGATTGGTAACTAAACGTTCTACTAACTGAGTTATAACCTCTCGGTGCAAGTGTGGCAAAGCATGCGAACAAAACAAGTGGAGCGAAGTTTGACATTTCGTAATCCCGTAACAGGGCAATAAAGTAGGGCCTGCGCTTACAATATTTTCAGCCATAAAGTGTCAAACATAATGATTGTAGGTTACAAGCTGGGAAGATACATGTAAAAATATTCCTGTGATAATGAGGATACTGCATAAAGTCAACAAATTTATTTTCATTGAATTGAATTGATTTTTCTTTAAGGTCTTTAGGCAATTATGTGTCAGGCCGTACGGATGATGGAATGAAGAAAGTGGGAAGAAACTGGAGCACCCCGAGAAAACCCACGCACACGGTGTTTGTCCACTACAAAGCCCACATGGCATGAGCAGGGATCGATCCGAGGACACCTAGCACCAGAGGTAAGCGCTCTACCAACTTTTTTTTAAACTCGCTTATTTAACTTCCTCTTACACACTACATTTTATTTATACAATTTGGACCTTTAATTTGCGTTTATCTTACTTATCATATTTGGACAACACATATGTTAGTTATCTTACTAACTATGGACAACACATTAAAATCACATCCATGCCCGAAGCGGGATCGAACCCGCGATCCTTTAGTCACCAGACCAGAACATTAGCCAGCTCGATCACCCGGATCGGCACTGAACCACCGCGGCCCCAATTTATTTTCATGTTCGATCAATTGACCGTAGTTTTACAAATAAATATTTACAACTAGTGAACAATGTTCTGGTGTTTATTTTAGTTCTTGTTAAGCTACTCTTATCGCAAAAGGTCCGATTTGGCATATGTGATACGCGGTATACGGTTCCTTCGGCCCTCCCGTAGCATATTTTCGTCTGAGATTTAGCATTCTAACACGAAACTTTTCAAAACAGTGCAAATTGCTCGCGCCACAGAGTTCCCTTCGGATTAGTTGCTGTCGCAAACTTTCTAGCTGCACTCGACTGTCAAATAGAAAATACTGATTCCAAAATAATAAACATAAATAGTTAAATTGTTTAATGCTAAAAAAAGTACAGAACACTAAAGTTTTGTAATAGTAATTGTAGTTTGTGACGATTGCACACAGCCCACGACTAGAGATTATTACACTATATGGACGTACTATGTGTAACATACGTACATTCGCCACAGTATATTTATGTCAAAAATTAATCACAAGTTTAATTTAATTCTATTGTACTGAGGACCAGTGTGTAGTTATCAATTCAGTGATATCAGTAACTCTACAATCTACATTAGTATTATGTCCACGTAAACCAAAGTAAAAATGGGCAATTTTTAACAGTTCAGAATATTATTATTCTGAGGCACAGCTTTCAAAAGGACGTTCCCCGTTTTCTGATAACAACAGAATACTGAATTCTGCTACTGACTTATTTTCGTTACCCATAAGTCTTTGTCACGGCCGCCATGTTTCTGTCGGTTACGTCCTGCACTTGGGATAGGCAATGGGAAAACACGCAGGTTCGATCCAATCTGCCGGCTATCCTGATTGATGTTGTCCAGGGTATTCCTCAGTTGAATTAGTAAATTAATCGAATGACACGATAGTACCTCAACTAACACCGTGGCCACTACCACCATTGTTCCCAGAAGTAATCGCCGAGAGGCTTCATCTCTCAGACAGGCTAGGCCGAAGTTCAACCCAAAAAGAATATTGCTATAAAAATATATATTTTGATTATTACGCAATGAAACAAAATATTTTCATTCAATTTTCAAATAGCATTTTAACCAGCTTGTTAAAATACATCGTCCCACTAATTGACTTCATGAGAAGCTTATAGTCAAAATGTTCGAATTGAATTGAATTAATTTATGACCTTGATGAAATTATGGCTCAGGCCAAGATAGGGCTGGGGAGAAGATGCGGTAAGGACCCAAAGTCAAATTTGAAGGTGTCATCCACCTCAAAATAAAATTTCAACCTGAAACTCATGATGGAACTTGATCCTCGACCACACCGGACCTGAACCTCACTCAACTTCGACCTCGCGTCTTGAGGTCTAGGTCAGATTACGTCGAGGTTGGACCTGGCGAGGTTGCTCTTTAAACTATCGAGCTTGTTGACCAGCTTGCTCAACAGTTTATTCGACGAGTTTGCTTTCCAGGAAGCACGAGTACACTTTGCACTATGACAGTATCAGGCTTGCTGATCAGCTTGCATGACGAGCCTGCCCTTGAGGAAGCTTGACGAATTTTTTGCTATTATACTATAGAGCTTACTGATCAGCTTCCTCGGCAAGCATGTTCATCAGTGTCGTTGTGGAAGCTTTGTGGAGCAATCTGATCAGCAAGCTCGACAGTGTAACAACGATCTTAGCTCCACCCTTATACTGGAACTTGGGCCTCAGTCAATTTGAATTTGAATTTAATTTATGACCTTTAGGCATGTAAGGCTCAGGCCAACATAGGAGGGGAAATGATTCGGAAGGTGTTGTCTTCCACAAGGTTCACATGGCATGAGCAGGGATCGATCCGAGGACCCCTAGCACCATATGTGAGCGCTCTACCAACTGGTCCCGCCTTCACCCTCGACTCACACTTTACCTTCATGCTCACACTCCAAGTTTTTTTTTTCAATACTATATTTCACCGTTGAATTTAATTGGCTTTTAGTTTTCTAAAGGGTAAAAAATGGTTATATGGGTGGCGAAAAAGCTTTTGTTTGCTGTTAAAAATCATACTGGAAGAACAGTCTTTTTTTTTTTAAGAAAAAGACGATTTAACACACAATCTATTTATCAGTCACGTGATAAAGACAGTAGCCGGCTGTGCAATTGGCTATTTCCTTTGTGAGTTTTCTCTTACAAACAGCGTACATTACACACCCGTCTTGAAACCAAGACCTGCACATATAGCTCAGTTGAGCAGAACTGAATCAAAAGCACAACTTTCTTCTTCTTTTTTCTTTGCTTCAGGCTGTATTTGATAATAAAGTTTCTAGTGAGTTACGGAAGTTTCTGTGTCGAGACTGTGGCAACATTTGACTGACACAAAATATATTGAAGAGAAAACGCATTTGTTGTCATGACGCCAGTACCACCAAAGCATTCGTGTTTACAGGAACAACTCGTTGTCGGAAGTAGTGTTACCAATTCAGACTATGATTCGAACACTTATAAGGCCTTTATGAAAGAAAGTGGAAGGGTAGGACGTGGAAGGGACCTGTTAGTTGATTTTCTATTAAAGAAAGGAATGCGCAAGAGAATATTTTTGGTATTTTAATGGAAGATGCATGACGCAACGAATGTCAGACATTGGTCTCATTGGTCTTGGAAGGGTAGTGTCGCATATTGTCCATTGTTGTTCTTTCTAAGGTAATTACACGATGTATCCGGAGGTTAGCATGCCGTACTAGTAACCGAAATATGACGAGTTCGAATCCCGTTCACGCCAATTAAAGAGAGAAAACAAAAAGTGTAATCACAAAAGAGCTGTCGTACCTCGGTGGTAGAGCGTTGGCTTAGCATTCGGGAGGTCGTGGGTTCAATCCCAGTGGGCGACCATGCTGACTGAGGTCCGTCCAGGGTTTTTCCTCAGTCACACCAGGCAAATTCCGGGATGATACCTTCAGGCTGATATCTTCCTGTAATATTTCCCCTTCCCTTCCCCAGACTGAGTCGTAGATGCCTGAATGCCATAAATTAAATTAATTCAATTGAACAAAGAATAATACATAAAAATTAGAGGATAAGGAAATAATATTCACTTCCGAAGCGGTGTAATCTCCTTAACACAAAGGCAATGAGAACTCAGAGCCAAGATGTTAGTACGCTCGCTTTCTTTGCGCGTACAGGTTCAATTCATGCTGGAATACATTGAACGGATTGTTTCGGAACCTACGTTACCAAAAACGACTTTCAGTCCTTAGAAGCTCGTTTCGCAAGTTAATAACAAATCAATAAATTCTTTGAAAATTATGGCTGTGCCATTCCCCGAAATAATATAGCTCCCAAAATCTGCAACGTACGTTCATAGAGCATTAAATAAATATTTTATTTCCTCTATGATCAGTAGGCAGGGAGGGAGATATTGATCGGATTACGGTACTATTCTTGTATTCGTTTGGTGGGAAGTGATATAAAGAGTAAATCGGAACGAGATGGTTGGTCTGAGATTTTAATTCTATCTGAGGAATGGTCTCTATCTTACGAAAGAGTCCCAAGCATCACAATAGCTACAATGTTCTCCATAGGGATTTCATCAGGGCACAAATTGAATTGATTTATGGATTTTAGGTTCAGAACATCATCGCAACAAAATCTATATAAACAGTGATACACTCACATCAAATCAGTTGACTCGTAGGTAGGTACGCGGATTCGAACCCCGCGGCCGATCACCCTCACTGAGTTTTTCCAAGGTTTCTCTCAGTTTCACCAGGCGAATCTTTGGCGGCTATCTTCCAATTCTCCCACGTCTCTATCCCGGGTAGAGTCAGAGATGCCTAAAAGTCATAAGCAAACAGATTATAATGACGAATATCCCAATAATCTTCTTTGTTATTATTCTGCCAATGCTAGCGTGAATATCCGTAGGATATGACACTGACAGTACATTCTGATGAACTCAATCAATTGCAGAACTGACCTTTATTAATAATAATCACGGGCGTTACAGACGAAAACTTCCTGAGCCTGACCCAATGCCATCTGTATGTGGTTGGTGGAACTGCGTCCACCTGAGTGACGGCAGTGTGGTCAGCATTGCGCTCCACCTGACCACGAACAGGCGTATTACGGGCTTTCTAGACAGAGTGGCCGTCACGCCTTTATTCACAAGACTTCTCAGATTGCCTTACTACACTGGGTGGACGCCGATAAGTGGGACTCCAGACGAGAATTGAACACGGGACCACGCGGACATGAGTGCAACGCTCTAAAACCAGACTATGAAGCCCCCACTGACCTTTATTAACGTACACATTAAACCCTGGAGGAGATGTTCTTGGAAGGTAGTCGGTCGGGTTCTAGTTTGTAAGCACCATTCCGGCATTTGGTGTGACTGAGGGGAGAACCCAGGAAAAGTACGAATGAGCGGCCGCTTAGATCGTTCAAGGACCTTCCGATGGCTGAACCGATGCTCTACTAACTGAGCTACGATCGCTGAGTACAACCTAGACAATAATTGTTTAATATTACTTAATATTAAAAAAAATATGATATTACTATCTTCGTTATTGCACTAAATATAAACGAATTTCACGATTATTTATGCATTTCTGTTCGCTTAAGTACATACAAACACTCAAGATCCTAGTACTTCGACGCTACGTGTTCTTAGGCCTGCCAGCTAAGAAGCCCCGATCAGGGATTTTGAAAGACAAACAGCCCCCCCCCCCCACACACTTTTAAAATATTTACTGGTAAAAAACGGTTTAAGTGCTAAAAAATTGTACTTGCTGCTTCTAACTTTGTTTCGATTTTACTTTACCCCATACATTAGTAGCACACAAACGTTGAAACTGCGTGGATTAAACGTGAGTACCGAAACGTTATATTAACGTTGTAAATGTACGGAAATGTATGTTTGTTCAACGGTTTATTCACATTGAATAATGGTTGAGAAGAAAACTGGTTTAATTGGCCAAAACAGAGCATGAACGCTGTCTATTGGTATATACACATTTAGTTTGCGTTGCTTTCATCATGACATACTGTGTTAATTTTCGAACAGTAAATAATCCCAGCGGATGCTGTAGGGATCGAACACAGAAACGTTCTACACTTCCAGTTAGTACCTCGTCAACTTATCCCCTAATCCATGGATCCACCTTGAGAATCCACCGCTTATTACGGTATCTGTATTATTAACACGCAGTCTAGAATGCAGTTGCTACGCATCGTTCACCATCATGTGAGAATGAGAAAAAATATACTTTCCTTCTTTCTTTGTTGTCCACATTTTGTTCTGATTTAACACCTTGACCATGGCTACACTGTTAAATTTGTATTCCTCAATAAGTGTAATATGTCGCCTTAAAAACGGATATGAAGCGAAATGTGCGTCATTGTTGAAAACACTTTATAATAACGGCCTATTAACGAAATTAAATGTTCGTTCAAATATAGTTTAAAATTCAAGCTGTTTTCAACATGCAAATGAGAACATGAAAATGTAGTTAATTTTATTGTATTTGCTTTTAATTATAATGTTTAAGCAATTAAATTAGAAGTGTAAAACGAAATCTAGGACATTATAAACGATAGTTGAAAGTACGTTACATTAACGGCGTAACAAAGAAATGCTATGTTCGTTGAAATATAGTTTAAAATTCAATCAGTTTTCAACGTGCTTAAGAGAACATAAAAATTAGTTTTTGTTATTCAATTTGTTTTTTAATTATATTTTTTTACATAACATTAGTAAGAAACACATTAAATAAAATCTATACCATATTCGAAAATAATATATTGAATACACGTTGCAGTAACGCCTTATCAACGCAATGACATCTTTGTTGAAATATAGTTTAAAACTAAACGTATGTGTTTTTGAACCGGTAATCGTTAATCAACGAAATGAACCTAAAATCAACGTTGGAAACACCTATGTGTGCTACTGGGATAACTAAAAATCATGGCAGAATCCCTGGGATTGATGCACTCAACACGTTTTCTATCCGAAAGGAAAGGAGTTGGCGGAATAGAGAGTATTGAAACTATTATGGATGAGAAAATAAGTAATGCTAAGACGCAGTTACAAGCTGATTTGAAAGCTTGGGTGAATACTATCCAATTTATAAAGTATAAAATCAGTAGTGTTCATGTAGGTGTTAAGGATATTCGTTCTCGAATAAATCAAATGAAAGATGATATAGAAAGAATCGATTCTGAAATTGTTGAAGTCCGGAAGGAAATTTCAGAGTCTTTTGAGATACTGGGCCCCAATTTTATTTTATTTATTGTAAAAATCGATAGAAACCGAGCTAAACTCTATTTGCACCATCCCAATTTGGACTCTATACCCACCAAACTCAAAATCACCACGGAATCCCTGGTTAACCCGAACCAGATAATAATAGACTTCGTGTTTTTCTGCCAAAAGTTTATATTTAACAAAGAAATCCAGAGGCAACCCTACTTCCACTACTTTATACCCATTTTTTTAGTTCGTTGTCATTTTGCGTGGTGCGTCTATTCTTTCTCCTCGTTTTCTTTAATCTCGGAAGCAATCTACCGCGAAAAAGGAGCATTCACAGTTCGTAAAAACATATAATTCAATGCTCTTTTCAAAATTAGTTTCTCAACACTTTGACCAAAACAGTTACCATAATATTCGCATTCCCTCTCAAATTATTATTATTATTGTTATTATTATTATTATTATTATTATAGTTGTTGTTTTTATCCGTTCGTAGCTGGACGATTAACCAGGAGAAAAGCAAAGCGCTTTAGGCCTTGTATCCACACGAAACTTCTTCAGTTAGCGCCACTGTATTCACCGTTCGACTGACGTGTCTGTTGTCTGTGTCCGTGTTTGTTGATAAGTTAGTTCGCGGTGTGACCACCTGAATTCGGAACAGAAAAGAACTATAATCATGTCTGATCCGAGTAAAGGAAGAAAGTTTATGAAAACGACAACTGTACAGCAGAAAGAGCGAGCGCGCAAAAAACAAATAATTGTTCGGATAATTTCCTGCAGATTTAAGTTTGGACACGGACATCATTGAAGAAACTTCGCTGTGTTGGAAACTCCTTGTTGCTAGAAAATACTATTTCATTTTGAGGTAAAGAAAAAGGAACTGTAGCTCAGTCGGTAGAGCATCTGGAGGCTCTGGGTTCCATAACAGCAGGTGACCATCTTGACTTTGGTTTTCAATGGTTTTTCCTCTCAGACACATGAGAAAAATGGCGGGATTATATCTTGAACGTAACCGATTCGTTCCTGCATGCTCTTACCGTTCCTATCCAGGTCTGAGTCATATATATCTAAACGTCACAAATAAATTTAAATTCAAAATTAAGGAAAGGGGATCGTTCAACTATTAGCTACGTATTTATTCCAGGGATGAGAAGAGGATTCAAGTTTTGACTATTTTTGCTGATATTGGGGAGTGGAATCAGAGTAATACCTACGTAAGATTTGCTTAAAAAGACGTGTTTAATGAGTGTTAATTTAAACATTTTTTTTTGGACTAGGAAATCACTATAAAAATTGAGAAGCCAAGAGTTTATTGTCCATTATTCCATCGTTATTGTTTAGTTCGAGGTGTGTCAAGTAAACAAAGTTGACAATTCCCGGCATACTCTGCTCGAGGATCAAGTGAAGCA
>JAGDQP010066575.1:0-10175 GCA_022664845.1 Lepisma saccharinum | reverse complement strand
GCAACTGCCATCTGCTCTTGTTCAACGCTGTCTCTAGTTTCAATCTGTCTTTGTTCAATCCTGTCTGCAGTTTCCACCTGCTCTTGTTCAACGCTCTCTCTAGTTTCAGCCTGCCTTTGTTCAATACTGTCTGTAGTTTCCACCTGCTCTTGATCAACGCTGTCTCTACTTTCAATCTGCTTTTGTTCACTGCCGTCTGCAGTTTCCATCTGGTCTTGTTCAACGCTACCTTCAGTTTCAATCTGCTTTTGTTTAATACTGTCTGTAGTTTCAATCTGGTCATGTTCAATGTTGCCTGAGGTTTCCACTTGCTCAAGCTCATTACTTTCTCTACTTCTAGTTTGCTCATTTTGTACGTGTTCAGTGCTTTCTGCAACTGCCATCTGCTCTTGTTCAACGCTGTCTTTAGTTTCAATCTTCTTTTGTTCAATGTTGTCTGCAGTTTCCATCTGCTCTTGTTCAACGCTGTCTCTAGTTTCAATTTGCTCTTGCTCAATGCTTTCTGCAGTTTCCATCTGCTCATCCTGTTCCGGGTCAACGTTTCTTGTTGAGTCCACCTGTACATGTTCAATGTTTCTTGTACTCTCATTACATATATCCAGTACATGCTCAAAACTCCTTTGAACATTTTGCACCAGCTCAATTCTCTTTCCCGAATTAACTTCTAATTTATCAGGAGAGAAGTTTGAGTGATGAATTTTTTCAACTTGCGATGTATTTGTTAAAGGGTCGCTAGTAAGATCAGAGTCAGATTTCGCTGCAGAATCAAAACTATTAAAATTTCTCGGAGACCTGGAAGCATCATCTCCATTATTATCCGTTGAAGACTCCTTGTTCTCAGTTTCTTCTAACAAACACTGAGTTTGAGAGTTGTCACAAACTTTCCGTGTATCATGTGAGACATTTTCCTCAGTCAATTCATCAACACCAATACTTTCTCTAATTTGACTAGGTTCAACTTGATCGCTTGTTTCTTTCCTGTGCTCCGCGCTACTGGTATTCGAAGTCTCAGAATGAGTGAATAAATGATCATCCAAGGAACCTTGCAATAATAATTTACGCAGGCAGACATTACAGGAATATGCTTTAGTTGAAACATCGTTCTCAGATTCATGTTCGACTATTTTTTCACTTTCAAGAGCATTTTTCTTCTTTTCTGCGCTATTTGTTGTCTGAGTCTCTTTTATCATTTTGTTATTCTGCACATTACACTGAAATGAATCGTTTGTATTTGCCTCACATGGTACGTGCTCTTTGTGTGAACTTAGACACTCCGTATCGTTATGTCCAAAACTGTCTGTTGGGATCTGTTCACAGCGCTCTTGTATCCCGGGGCTCGGCACCTCATTCGCAAGCCTCCTCAATTCGACCTCGTTCTTCTCAGTTTGTGTAATTGATTGGTTCTCAATCTCAACATCAATACTACATGAATCAACTTCCATTGATGTTAACTCTTCAGTACTCAGTGATTCTAAATGAAGGTTCCTGTCACTTGAGTTTATTTTTCCTGTTGGGAAACTTTCTGAGTTTTGCTGCAAGACTTCTTTCGACAAATCTTGCTTCTCACTTCTCGTTAGTGTATTATCATTACTTTGAACGTTTGTTACACTTGCTTCCTTGCTAACGTTCGTATTTTCACAAAGAGTTAACTCTTCCAACCCAAATCGTGGAACAAACGCTGAAACTCTTACATGAGTAAACATGTGTGTTCTCAAGTCAAATGTGCGTTCAAACTGCGAAGAGCATTTCCCACATGAGTACATCCTACTGGAAGGTTTACTTGTATCTACTGTTAACTCTCCTCTTTCAGAATCTTCGTCAGATTCCTCCAAATGACTTAGCATATGATTATTATACTCGTACTTAAATGAAAACTGAACTGAGCATCTTTCACATGTGTGTTTTAAATGCTTATCCTTCTTTGGAGAAGCTTCAAACCCAAGTACCATCAGATTACCATCAGCTACTACATCGAATGTAAGATCCACCCTGTCATCTTTATCAGGAATATCAGTTTCCAAAATGTCACGACCCACAGAACGCTCTTTATGTGATAGTAGATGAGTCTCTAAGTCTATTTTCTTCGAAAAGTTGAGTTTGCATTCATTACAAGAGTAGCGAATGTATTTTTTCTTATCTTCCACGTATACTGGTTCATCTAACGGTTCCAAATGGTCAGAACTTGTAACTGTGGCTCTTTGTTGTAATGGAGTAGTCGATTTCTTAGACAAAGATCTCTCTCCTGAACGAGTACGAGTAACAATGGGTCCCAGTTTATCTGACAGCGTATCTTCCACGTATCCTGGTTTATCTAACCGCTCCAAATGGTCAGAACATCTTACCGTGGCCTTTTGCTGCAATCTAGTGAATTTTTTAGACGAAGATCTCTCGCTTGAACGACTGCGAGTAACAATGAGTCCCAGTTTATCTGACAGCTTATTTTCCACGTATCCTGGATTATGTGACTGTTCCAAATTGTGAGAATTTCTAACAGTGGCTCTTTGTTGTGACGGAGTAGTGAGTTTCTTAGACGAAGATCTATCTCCTGAACGACTACGAGTAACAATGGGTCTCACTTTATCTGGCAGCGTATCTTTCACGTATCCTGGTTCATCTAACTGTTCCAAATGGTCAGAAACTCTAACCGTGGCCCTTTGTTGTTGTACTGAAGTAGTGAATTTCTTTGACGAAGATTTCTCTCCCGAACGACTACGAGTAACAATGGGTCCCAATTTATCTGACAGCGTATCATCCACGTATCCTGGTTTATCTGACTGTTCCAAATTGTGAGAATTTCTAACAGTGGTCCTTCGTTGTGACGCAGTAGTGAATTTCTTGGACGAAGATTTCTCTCCCGAACGACTACGAGTAACAATGGGTCCCAATTTATCTGACAGTGTATCTTCCACGTATTCTGGTTCATCTAACTGTTCCAAATGGTCAGAAATTCTAAGTGTGGTCCTTTGTTGTAATGGAGTTGTGAATTTCTTTGACGAAGATCTCTGTCCCGAGCGAGTGCGAGAAACAAGAGGTCCCAATTTATCTGACAGCGTATCTTCCAAATGATCAGAAACTCTAACTGTGGTCCTTTGTTGTAATGGAGTAGTGAATTTCTTAGACGAAGATTCTTCCCCCGAACGACTACGAGTAACAATGGGTCTCAGTTTATCTGGCACCGTATCTTCCACGTATTCTGGTTCATCTAACTGTTCCAAATGGTCAGAGCTTCCAACCGTGGACCTTTGTTGTAATCTAGTAGTAAATTTCTTAGACAAAGATCTCTCTGTCGAACGACGACGAGTGATAGGTCTCAGTTTATCTAGCAGCGTATCTTCCAGGTATTCCGGTTTATCTGACTGTTCCGAAGGGTCAGAACTTCCAACCGTGGACTTTTGTTGTAATGGAGTAGTGAATTTCTTAGACGATCTCTCTTGTGAACGACTACGAGTAACAATAGG
This sequence comes from Lepisma saccharinum, assembly GCA_022664845.1. Taxonomy (NCBI): domain Eukaryota; kingdom Metazoa; phylum Arthropoda; class Insecta; order Zygentoma; family Lepismatidae; genus Lepisma; species Lepisma saccharinum. The sequence goes on along the minus strand of JAGDQP010066575.1, from coordinate 6,717 downwards.
TTCCAGTTTATCTGCCACCGTATCTTCCACATATCCTGGTTCATCTAACTGTTCCAAATTGTCAGCAAGTCTTACCGTGGTCCTTTGCTGCAATGTAGTGAATTTCTTAGACGAAGATCTTTCTCTCGGACGACTGCGAGTAACAATGGATTCAGGTTTATCTGACAGTCCCAAACTAAAGTCATCAAAATGAGCAGAACTTCTGAGCGTATATCTTCGCGGTAGTGGAGCAGGGGATATTTCAGGCAAGGATTTCTTTTGAGAACGACTACAAGCAGCATGATTACTGTCATCTTCCAAATCTTCTAATTCTTCTAGATGATTTAAACAATGATTATTGTACTCATATTTGAAGGAAAATACTAACGAACATTTATCACACGAGTATCGCATAAAAGCACTGTTACTTTTATGGTTTTCAAAACCAAGAATACCTTTTTCATTGCCTACAGGATTAAACGTAGCATTCAACATGTTCAATCCGTCATTATCAGCTTCCACTTCTAAAATATCACTGTCTGCATAATCCTCAATGTGGGTTTCTACATGTTTTTCAAGTTCACTTAAGTCTGAAAATTTTTTATTACACTCTTCGCATTTGTAACGGGTTTTGGTAACGTTTTGCTCTTCCGCTGACGTGTTATTTTGCTTACTGTTATTTGATCGTGGGAAATGCTCTACATGGGTTTCTTTGTGTGTCTCTAATGCACTCAAACTTGAAAACTCTCGACTACACTCATCGCCATCGTTTCCAAGGTAATTGGTAATGTTTTGCTCTTCAGTGAAGGTACTAGATTGGTGAACTTCCTTCTTATGTTTTTTTAGAGCATACTCAGACCTTAACTTTTCTTGACAATCAGGACATTGAAATAGATTCATGTGACCAATTGTATGTATTTGCAAGGTTCTTAATTGTTGACATCTAAAATTACACTCCACACATGCATATCGTTTTAACAAAAAGTGCACGTTAATACAATGTTTTTTCAAATTTGCTCTTGATATAAATTTCGAGTCACACAAAGTACATACTTTCAATCCTTCCGGTAAGTGACGATTTAAATGGTGTTCTACCTCTCTTCGTCGAGAGAACTTCCTATCACAAAATCCACAAGTGAATTTCTCACTCTCATTGTGCTTTTGGTTAAAATGTTCAATGAACTTGCCATCATCTGCAAACAGTAACGAGCAAACGCTGCATTTAATATACTCTTTGGCCTGATTATGATTTAACTTGTGTATATAATATTCGTTCAACATTCGGAAGCTGCAATCACATTCGGAACACACGTAAATGTTCGCTCCTGCATGAGCAAATTTAATATGCTGTTTCAAGGCCAATCTGTCTGTGAATGTAGTTGAACACTTAATACACTTAAGCCTCTTCTCATCGCCTTCATGCATCAGCATGTGGGAGTTATATTTCACAGCATAGAAAATTTTCTTGTCACATATGGGGCATGTATAAGCTTTGCGCTTAGAATGTGCTGTTAGAATATGTAATCGCAGACTACGCTTTGAAATAAATTTTAGTTCACAATCAACGCACATTAAATCGCCAACTTGTTTGTTTTCTTGATCTGTACTACGCCAAGAACATCCATTCTCCTGTTTACTACGCAATCTGTGTTTATAATATTCGTTAAACTGTCGAAAGCTTGAATCGCATTCTAAACAAACGTAACCTCTGGCTTCTGCGTGTGTGAAAATATGCTCTCTCAAAGCCAACCGATTTGCAAACCTAGATGAACACCATACACATTTAAACACATTGTTAAGACTTTCATGCATCAGCACGTGTTTATTATATTTCTCAGCATAGAAAATTTTCTCATCGCATTTTGGACATGCGAACGGTGCGCGTTTAGAATGGTTCTTTCGAGTATGCAGTTGCAAGCAACGCCGGGAGGTAAATTTCTGATCACAATCAACACACGGGAAGCCGCCAAGTGTCACTGCTTTTGTTTGTAGCTCTCGTATATGACGAGAACATTTCCTTTCTTGTTTCGAAATTAATCTATGTTTATAATAATCACCAGGATATCGGAAGCTTAAATCACATTCTGAACATGTGTAAACTTCACCTTCTGTATGTGAATATATATGATTTGTCAAAGCCAACCGCTCTGTAAACACAGTTAAACACCAAACACATTTAAACAAATGCTCTTCATTTTCATGCCTCAGAACGTGGGTGTTATAGGTTGCAGCACAGAAAATGTTCTCATCGCATTTAGGGCATGAATATATTTTGCGTTGGGAATGTGACTCTCGAATATGGATTTCCAAAGAACTCTTTGCGCTAAATTTGTGATGACAATCAACGCACGGGAAATCGTCACATTGTTTCTCTAATTTATGAAGTAACTTATGTTTGCTATAGTCCTTAGGTTGACGAAAGCTTAAATCGCATTCTGAACACCTGTAAGGTTTAGTATCAGCATGTGTATAAATGTGAGTCTGTAAGTCAAATCGCTTTGTAAACATAGCCGAACACCAAACACATTTCAGTACCTTCTCATCCCCTTCATGCCTCAACATATGGGTGTTATACATCGCAGCATAATAAAATTTCTGATTACATTTCGGACATATAAAAGGCTCGCATTTAGAATGTGCCTCTCGAATATGTGCATGCAACCAACGCTTTACGGTAAACCTTTGATCACAATCAACGCATGGAAAATCAACGGTCATTCCTCTTTCCTCATGTTCTCGTTGATGTGGAGGTAGTTGGCAAGCATACTGAAACTCCTCGACGCATTCATCACACTTGTACGTCACTCCACTATTCATTTCAATATGAACATCACGTTTGTATGCCGTAGAGAATGACTTTTTACAATGCGGACAAACGTGTTCTTTCGGAGTTACATGGATCTTGACATGAGCTGAGTATTCTTCAAGTTCGGCAAAGTTATCATTGCAGATTTCACAAATATAGGTATCGACTAATTTAGATACAATCACACACTGCCCATGGGATTTGTTTGCAGAATTACTCCGCTTGTTTTCATCGGAGCTAAAGGACTCTCCTAGAGAATTTTCTCCGTCTAATTGACCAATTCTAGTTCGCTTTGTGTTCACACTTTTATCCACTTCATTAAGATCTGTGTCTTCACTAGCTGCCCATAATGGAACATGACCTTTCTGGTTTCCTGGGGACACACTGCCACATGTGGAATTATATGTTGTATTTGCTGATACAGTGCCGACCTCATTCTCCGCATGGAACATCGCTGAATATTTTCGTCTCCTATTTGAAAATCAAAAACAATTATGAATTACTCTCCAGTAAAAGAAAAAATATGTGCACAACAAAATATAAGCCTTATAAACCGGAATAATTTTTTTTTTTAAAAAAAAAAAACGGGTTTCCGAATTATTACAATACACGCACATACTAGCAGGTTAGAGTCTCTGAATTCTAGTGGTAATCCCTTTGTACAAAGGGCGTTGTTCATCGCCTCTCAAGCTTAAAGAATATGTACTTAGAAAAATAACAGAATTTGAATTTCATTTTTAAGGCCTTTAGACAACTTTGCCTCAGGCCTTGAAAATAAGAGAAGATTTTGGGTTAACGTGGACATTCCGTTATCAATCATAAAGGTACTACATCAGGAGCGATATATTCGATATTACTAGAGTGATCGCTTCTTATGTAATCTATTTATGTCTCTGTAATATATAAAATGAGAACAACTAAATTTCCTGGCTGAAATGAATACATTTTATTGGGCTTACAGAAAAATACATTGACGTAAAGTATAGAACAAATCAATTTTCCTTTACAACTTACGTATATAGCTACAATATATTAGTAACACTTTATTTTCGCTGATAATAATACCAACAAACAAAGTTCTTAAAGCATAATAATAATAACTCTTACAAATCCATAACATGTGCAGTTCTGAATATAATTATAATCGATAACACATTTACTTAAAAACAAAACTTTATTGTAAAAGACGAAAAAAAAAAAAATCTTACACAAATTCTATCATTTACTTGCGTGGGGTTTTCAAAACAGATTTTTAAGTATTCATCTAGGCGATAGTTTACCAAGAGATTTTTTAATTATGAGTACTTATTTCAAGACAATATAAACAGATAATACAATACAATCATAATATACAAAACAAGTTCATCCGATCTGCATTTGCCGTTCTAGGCCAATCAGGCAATCTCAAGCTATATATATGATACAGCAAAATAGCATGTTAATATAAGGAAATTGTATGTTATCCTAATATGTATACCCTCAGTATTAAAAGTATATATTATCCCAGAATAAATTTGTGTTAGATTATTGAGAGAGAGAGAATTATAAACATAACTAAAGTTTATTGCTACATAATCACTAAGGCTCAGAACTGGATGATCTTTTTTTTTAAAAAAAAAAAGAAAGGAAAATGCTATCCATAAAGTGGTCTTAGAAAGTCAGGGTTCCCACATATTTATGTAGAACGAATTTTCAGGTTACTGTTGACAATTAGCAAAAAACTTTCTAGCTGATCATTGTCTTCAGCAAAAAAATTAGCAATATATACATGATTTGTCCCCTACATGGACTGCCCCCTCTTCATTTTCTCTGATATATTGTTTTCTGCACAATACTTAGGTGTATATAAAATTGATTTAGTTTTTTTTAATGTTTAGTTCATTACGAAACAATCTGAAAATTACATACAGAAATAATTAAATCCAGGCCGTAAATTAATATTTTAAAAAAAACTAATTATCCCATAAAAAAAAAGTTGTCCCCTCCGTGGACAGACAAGAAACTTGTGATAAACTCCATCACAGTGCGATACTAGTGTTCACAGGTTGTGGATGGAAAAATAGCGGCTTGTTCTGCCATACCTAGAGACGTATGTTTTGGTAAGACTATTTTGTTCGTGTTTGGATTGGTAATTTCTAGCATAAAATCGTCTCAAAGTAAAGCTCCCTTAGCAACGGGCAAACTATACTTCATAGAGACATGGGAGTTAGTGCAATCGAGTATACACTCGAAGAAAATTTTTTTTGACACTTTGTTTACCCTAGCAACCAACCTAGCAACGGCCTTGATTCATATATATTTCAATAAAACCATACCGAAATTACTGTTGTTCTTGTAATGATCATTACAAGTTTTAAGTAATCATATTAGTACCTATTTCAGGTAAAAAAATAAACTCCAGGATGTAATCTTTATGATACCTCAACAATCTTGACTTTCGGTGTGCCTACTTTACGTTTTGAAGATTTATAGAATTCAGAATCCGTTTGAAGTCGAAATCACTTTGTGGACAGATTTTAAAAGGGTAGAATTTTTTTTCTTAAGTTAATATTTAAAGGGCGATAAAAAAAAGTAAAGACTGCCTTCCAAGTCTCAAAATTAAAAGTAAGCTACTTTGTCCTCTACGTGGACAATGTCATTCCACGTAGGGGACATTGCTGTCCACATAGGAGACAGTCTGAGTAAAGTACACTGAAAGTACTATTCTGTGAAATCCAGTAAATTTCTAGAAGATATTAAAAATTCAAGACCTGACAGAAAAGTAGTTCAATTACGTTAGACCGTTTTGTCCCCTCCGTGGGAAAGGTATGCACCTTTAAACATGTATGTAATATAACGAGGGTAATTCCAAAAGTTTCCGGCCTGATTAACTTTTAGAGGCAGTAGAAAGAAAACGCCAGTGTTACTTTTCAATATAGTCAACCTTTACATCAATGCACTGTTCACATCTTTGAATTAACATTTTGTATACCCGTGAAAAAATAATCCGAAATTTTATCTGCAAATGGCTCACAACTGCTTCTTTCACGTCATTGTCATCCAAAACCTTTTTTCCTCGAAGGCTTTTCTTCAGTTAAGAGAACAGGTAAAAGTGGTTAGGCGCCACATCTAGGCTGTAATGCGGATGAGAAATCCCCCTTAAAGTTACGGCACTTTTTGACAACAGCCGTATGGACTGGAGCATTATCGCGCATTAGAAGAATACCGCGTTTCAGCTCACATTGAAGCAAGTGAGCGTTCAACGTCCCATTCAAACGATGGGCTCCAACGAACGGATGCAGATAAAGAGTTGAAACTGGTACAATATACTGTCCATAGATGGTAGTACATGTCACATTAAAATTGGCAAGATATTTTTAATGTCAGGCCGGAAACTTTTTGGACTTACCCTCGTACCTTATAAATACAAACGCACACATATCCCATGTACACTCTGCAGATATACGACTATTAACCGATGTTTGGTCTACGTGGCGATCTTTTCTAAAAAATGCTTTTAAAACGAAAAATATTTTTGATCTCGACCAGTGGTCAATCAAATAAGTACTTCTAAAACAATACTAAAAAAATGTTTTTTTTTTAGAAATTTCTGTTTAAGATTATAATTTTCTCAATATTCCAAGCCCGTTTAGGTACATACATTTGGCAATGATCCATATATAGTTAACACTCCACAAACAATGCATAAAACTAGCCATCAAACGCCTTTTCACACGTACAATATTCTTAAAACTGGTTGTCTAACAGGTCTCAGAATCATCTTGGCCCAATTAAGACGCAGCCTCCCGATGAAGTTTAAAAACAGGCTTTTTTTCTTTGAAGCCTCGTCATTCTCATTCAGAAACACTATCTATAATAATAAGAAGCGCAAATTTAAGGATGATCTAAAGCAACGATCTCCAACAAAAGATGGCAACACTATCTCCGTATAT
>JAGDQP010066574.1:0-11262 GCA_022664845.1 Lepisma saccharinum | reverse complement strand
TTGGTAAGCAGCTCAGAATAAAATTGTGAGCCATCATTTACAGACATTTTTCATTGGTAAAGCAACATCTGAGGAATATTGTTGGTAAACTTACAAGCGCATTAGATCCAGTAAACCTCTCTTTGCATAAACTATTAATGCTTGGGAGTGATGGCCCAAATGTAAACAAGAAAGCAATGAGACTGCTTCATGAACAAGTTTGTGTTGTAAGAAAAAAAAAACTTATTGATGTAGGCTTTTGTAATATTCACCTGCTACATAATGCTTTCTTGAAAGGACTGCATCATCTAGGAGATGATGCTTCTGATCTGATTGTGTCTGTATATAACTTTTTCAGTGGTTGGCCGTCAAGAATGGAAGACTTCTCAGACATTCATTGGGATTGCCTAGGCTTCATTTCATAAAGCATAGCATAGCCCATCTAGATGGAAACAGCTGCAGAGAGAATGCTTCAGCAGTGGGATGGTGTCCAGAAATACTTCTTAAAATTTATTTGAGTAAAGAAGTCTGTTCTGGCTTCCAACAGTGGATACAAACACATTGTTCAGCTTCTGAAGAAACCCACAATGAAAGCTGAACTGACATTTGTTTTAATACATTTGCTTCACATTGAAATAAAGAGACTTGTTCAAGTGTTACTCGGAAGAATTTGTAAACCATCAGTTTTGAAGACTTGTGAACTATCAGAAGAAATTTTACAGGAATCCAATTTACTGCCTCTAAAAGACATGTTTTGTGGTGATGATGTTACAGCAGCTCTCCAGCAGGTTTCTGAAAAGGACCGCCTTCAGTTCTTGACGCATGTTAAGATATATTTTACTGAGGCCTGTAAATACATTCTTCTTAAAGCCAACCTGGCATTGTCAAGGAATCTGCAGCATTTCCGGTGTCTTCATCCATGCAACAGAACATCATCAGAAAGTGTCAGTGATATTGTAAGCATCGCAAAAGCATTACCACTGGATATTGATTGTGATCAGCTAATGGATGAATGGAAGCTTCTCCAGTTGAAAACCACCATAAGTTCAAGTACAAAACAAACTCGAATAGAGTTATTGGAACCGATTAATCAGTATGAAATGTATGACAGGAGAATCAAAATATCCCCAGACAAGTAAAGTGGTTAAAGCAGCTCTAGTTCTGTCTCACGGGAATGCAGAGGTTGAGAGGGTTTTTTCTGCATCCAGAAGATACCTTACAGAGGACCGGGCAATCACTCAGAAAAAACTGACAATGCAGTTATGATGATAGTAAAAGATAAATTGAAATTGTATGACAAACCAGAAAAAGTACCTATGACAAAAGAGCTGCTTTCTTTGGTGCAGTGTGCATACAAGAAATACCAGACCTACCTAGAAGAAGAAAGACGAAAGAAAGAAGAAAAGGGAAAACAAAAATATGAAGAGAAAATAGAGCAGCTTAGGAAGAAGAACGTCAAGAAAAACTTGCAGTGGAGAAGGAGATTTCATCATGTGAAGAAATACTAAAACAAAAAAGACAGCAGGAACAGGAAATACTTATTGCAGCTAATAAGCTGACCTCTGAAGCTAATGGAAGACTTAATGTTGCCTTACAGAAGCAAGACTCAGACCAGGTCATGTTGACATGTGCTCTTCAGGTCCAGAAAGAACTTCAGAAACAAGATGCCCTCTCAAGAACTTCAGACTGCAGATGCTCTCCAGTCTAGAGTTGATAAAAGAAAAAGTGCTTTAATAACATCATTTTTCAACAAAAAATCAGAGAATTAAAAGTGTGAATTACTGAAATGTAATTTTCTATGCAATTACATGCTTATTATTTTTATCTTACCTTATTTTCAATACATGACTTACGATATAAAATGTTTCTTAATAATAGTAGAAAGTTGCAAACTGTACAGAAATTATGTAATTATAAGTAAATAGTGGCCAAACCGCATCCAGGATCAATATTAACTGTATTTTGCAGGGTTTCTTTTACTCAGAAATGTCATTATTTCAATTAGTAAGATGCGTAAAATCATGCATTTACTATCAATATCCTTGCAGTAAATTAAAATTTGGTAAAATAAATATGAAGCATGTCACTTTTGACAAAAAGATTAAAGAAATGTCTGCTTCTTATTTGAAAACAGTTAATTATGATCTTAACCGGCCTTTCTGGTAGCGGATATTTTCCCTTTAAATCAGTAATGTTCTTCCACTTCTTAAATAAAGTAAGTTACTTTTTTACTAGATTCAGTCACTTTTATCACCATTTTCACATCCAGAAACTGTTTGCATCCCTGCAAATTGCAACGTTTCCACACTTCGATGACTGTCAAATTAGTCTTCCGAGACCGAGATAAAATTTGGTCTTTGCAATCCATTCTAAGCCACGGTTTATGTCTTTGCAATAGGCTCTTAGAAACAAAGTATTCAAGTGTTAGAAATGAAACTGAAGAACTTTTTTTTCTTTCTGAAAGGCGATTCTGTATTACTTCATCTCTCTGCCGTTAATAATCAGATTTAAAGCTACTTTTAGAAATTTACAGTGAATTTAATAGGATTCGTCATATATATTCTTCTATTTTGTCAGCAAAATCAGTTGTCTGATATTAGCTATAATTTTCGAATTATATTTCTAAATTTATATTTAATGAGCTTTTGGATGAGGCATTAGAGCTACTCATACTATTATCCACTTCTTATTTCTGTGAAGGGATTTTATCTTTGATTAAAGTGAGAACTGAATACAATAAAGACTTGAGGCATGCTCAGATTTACGACTGAAGTTAATTGGCGTTGAGTCTGACATATGTACACCATCTTATACAAAAACGATAGGCTCAATAGCCACTCTATTTAGATGAGTATAAAATGTTCCATTTTAAAATTCAACACCTGGTTAATTATAGTGATTTCGTATTTGAATAACAAAGTAGTTATTTTAATTTTTCAAGTGTTCGAATTTAGTGTGGGTTCCGGGAAATGGAATAATCTTCGAGGTGATCCCAGAGCTTGAACAGCTTGAGAACCATTTGCAATATGTACGTAAAATTGCTGTTCAGAAGAAAATACGTATCTTTATCTTTACATTGTGTATGTTGTAAATGTATCAAGTGAATAGTAACGTTACATCGCATAAGAAATGTCAACTTAAAAAAAGTATAATTTTACAGGAGGAGGAAAAGATGTGGTATCTTATTTGAGAAGCTATATACAAAATCCATTAAGCACTTAAGCTGTCTACCGGTCACCGATGTAAACAGACTTTTGCGGTATTTTTTGTTATAGAAGGAGAATGGTTCTCTAATGCTTTAGACCCCCCCCCCCCCCCAAAAAAAAAAAATTAAAACATTTTGAGTTAACGCTTTTCTTACGAATGTCACATCGTTTCTTTTCGTACATGTGTACTTTAAAATTCTTTACATAGAAGAATCTTTATTGCCTAGCGACAGTGTACTCTTATTTGAAATTGGAATGATTCGAATTCGAATCAGTGCATATTACCTGAATTGGGTTCTGTTAATGCTGTGGTGAAATCTGTTTAGAGTAGCCAGAATTTTTCCTTCGCTTTTTTTAGTTTTGCTGTTTCAGCTAGTGCAGAGATATTCATGATACAGTATCTAGTATGTATACAGTGAATGCAAATAGACTTAAACTACAGTTTTTAGGTATCACTGAAGTTCATTTAAATAAATAATAAAATGTGTTGTTGTTGTTAAATGTATAAAATGAAATTAACATAAGCCTTTCCTTGTTTTCCAGGGGACGAACTTTTATAAGGAAAGAATGATTCATCATTCAACATAGTGCAAATGACATTCATCCTTTTCCCGTTGTTAATAGGGGAAGTTAATTCACAGCGAGGTCGTCGTTCTTTCACGAACTCACGATCATCTCACACATTAAAAATGTAATTTACAGGAGAATATAAGAAAGGCTATTTGAGCTTTTACTGCTTTCAACACAGAGGGTTCTATCAATTTTCCTAAACATACGGTAATTTGCAACTTGCGCAAACGATAATGAAAGCGAAATCAGAAGATTGTTTAATTAAATTGAGATTAGGTCATAATGCGCAAATCGATAACATTGTATTCATCATTTGAAACGTGATTACAAATAAAAGTTGCTCATAATTGACAATTTCTTTGTGAGACTGTTCCAAAGTCAGCTTAGGATAGCATTGTATTAACAGATGTGTTTGGAACAGAGGGATCAAAGAGTATTATTGTTGGATACTTTTTTAATCATGTGATTATCTAAATAAATTCCTGTGATTTTTAGAACATTAGCAAAAATGCAATAATTGCATGAAAGTTCTTTGTTAAATGTAGTTGGTCTGAATCGAGCCACTACCTCAGGCATGTAAAAAACAAAGTGGATAATTGTAAATCACAAATTGATGAAACGTTTTAATTTGATTTCCCAGCCCAGTTAATTTTGTGCTTGTATAAAAATGCAGTGAAAGAAAGAAGATCCATATTACTGACACATTTGAGTGAGAAAGAATTAAAGCGAGCATCCTTTTCAACGATAAACTGATCTGCATGGTACTTGCCAAAATGGGTGCTAGTGTTCAGTTGAACTTTTGGATAGTTGTATATATGGTCATTCCATGTATAAGGAAAACACTCACATAAATGGCGGATTGTTTCTGCAATGACGTCATAACAATCTGTTACAGACTAAATTTTAACCAATGGAGCTATTTTCATATTCCTTGCAGACAGCCTAGATGCATCTTCGTGAACCATTCTCACTCAAGTGTTAATCTGGAGCACTTGTTGCTAGTATTGTTTTTTCTTTTTTTTTTTTCTGGGCTCTACGAACAGGAAGAAAATTCAGTTTAATATGTCGTTGTGGACAAAGTGAAATTTTTATAAAATTAGCAATAGTATACTCAATGAGTCTGTAAAGCGCAATATTGGAGCCGCACGGAAAATCAGTGTGCATTGTTTTATCTTCAGATATTTTCATTGCAGTACGTCTCAGACAGTTTCTGAGCTTCCCAATAATAGTAAACTTAGCCGAGAGTTTTCTACTGCTGTCACACCAACACCTGATATGCCCTTGTTTATTTCATTCTTGCATCCTTCTTTTATGTAACGAAAAAAATATTGTAAATGCTTGGTTAATATTGCTTGTTGTTGTTGTTTCTGTTACTGTGCTCCTGTTTTTTTTTTTTCTTTTTTTTTTCCGTGAAGGTTAAATGAAACAGGTAACTGATGATGTAACTAAGTTCGTATAACAGTGTTTCAAATTGAATTTCTATTTATGTTTTATATGATTCATGATTAATTGAATATTGAAGAGACTACTATCATTTTGTTGTATATGTATCTTAGTTTGATAATACAGAAATTGTCTTCCTATAATTACGAATGATGTTTCATTCATAGTTATGTACAATATACTTCAATATTTAGTTAGCTTAGTTACTGCGTTTTCACAGAGAAATTATTTTTCATGTTATTATTACCGAAAATACCCTGTACCACAACATAATCAGTGCTGGATTAAGCTATTTGGGGGGCCTCGGCTATTGACTGTTACTGCCGATTATCTACTTTGGCGGGGGCGCTTAGCTGCAACCCTTTCAGCCCCCCTTTAATTCGGACGCAACTACATTGATATTTTTTTTTTAAGGGAGCAGTATGATTGACAGAATAAACTTTCCCTCTTTTCCAAAAAAATATGCTTGCTTTAGCTACGTACACAAACTAATTCAGAAAATGTATTGATTATGTTGATCTACATTTCTTATTATACAGGGTGGACAAATACAGAAGGTCGATGCGCGTACTATCTTTCAAGAAAGTAAATCCCATTCCGTGGTAAGAATATTGGAAACTAATCTCGGTATGAAAAGGTCCTGCCAAACATATCGCATGTTTAGTACTTCATTTTTAAGTTACTGTGGCAGCAATGAAGAGGAGATATATTGCAAAAGAATTCTCATACGATACAGACGTTTGAATGTGTGATAATAGAACGGGAAAAATAGGAAATAAGAAAAGGAAGTGCGAACGTGTGTAAGCAAGTAATACTAGATCTATTCGAAAAGTAAATAGAAAAAACACTCTCTCTAGTGTAATGGTCTAGGTGCTGGCATTCTACGCTGAAGGTCGCGGGATCGAAACCACTTGTCTTCTTGATCTTTTTTTCCCAAACTATATGTTATTGAGAACTTTCAATAAATTCGTGTAGATAAAGATGCGGCAGCCGTCACTTGAACTGAAAGGGATCATGGGTAATCGAGTTACGTCAGCTTGTATACGTCATGGTCGAGTGAGTCTCACTGTCAGAAATACTCTCCTAAGCTGTTATTGTAACGGGTAGGCTTCGGTTGCTAGGTAACGCAATGTTGACTCTTTATGATGCGAAGGAATGTAGTCCACTGAGTTTTTGGCACGATGATGGCGATAAGAAATACTTATGATGTTCCCAATTTGTCCCGGATTGCACTATAGCAGGAAGCCGCAGTTAAGGGATGTCACTGCTACAGGAATCCATGGCCCAAACCGTGAAGGCATACAGCATGTTCCAAACCACATATGAGAAAATTGCACGGATGTAGGAAGCGCAAGCAGGGCTTTCACTGCACCAGGAATCTTACTCAATGTTTAGAGCAGCAATATATCATAAGAAAAAGACTATCTTTCCTAAGAATAGAAGGTATATTTAACGCTCATCCGGCTAGGTTTACATACCTGTTCGGGCTATCAAATATTGTTCATTAAACAATAGCAAGTATACACGTTATTACTTATACATATGGTTAAATGCATTATTGACTTTATATTCTTAATTATATAAAAAATATAAGCATTCTCGCTAATTAAACATTACAATTTGTTCAATGTTCTACACACTAAAAACACCGAAAGTCAATATGAGTAATTGCCGAGCGCGTGAGCCACCTATGTTCCGCAATTATAAATGAATTGACATGTGACTGGGCGACACGGTTATATATGGCGCTCGAGTAGGCTTAACCCTGGACAACAACAAAAATTTGCTCTAACATATCGAATATGTACAGAAAAAATAGTTGCATACGTATTTCAAAACTAATGTATTCTTACACTCACACCCACATCATTGTCCTTGTGTATATAATTATTACAATGTAGAAGAATGTTTAAGTCTTTTCTTGCACGAAGTTTTGTATTGACTCCTTGTAGGGATTCAGATTTATTTTACCCTTCCTTCCCTCAATTGGAATACAATGTTTTTACATTTCTGTCGAACATATATATATCATTAGTCTATATTCAGTTCACACTCGGACAACGAATTTATATCCATATTAGTTCAACATCGAACTTGAGAAACCAAGGCATCCGATAGGAATGATAGAGTCTTTTCGTAAGAGCTCATATTTAACTCCTATGTTTAGGATGCGGACAAGTAATCCATGCTCTTGCACCATGTAGACGTTCTTAATTCCCTTGATCAACTAACGACGAGGGACGACTTGAATTGACATCCACACTTTGATATGTGCAACAAATGACTGTTAGGACATACGTACGTGTATTCCTCTCACGACGGAAACCATCAATGGATTTCTCCTTGATGATTCCATTGGGACCAAGGAGCAGGTGAGCCTCACTTTTCCAAGAAGAGCTAGTTACCGACTGAGTACTAGAATATTGTTTCAACTAGTAGGCTATGGGGGTCTGGTAAATGCGTAAACGTCTATGAAGTGTACCTTGCAGTGCGTTCTATATTTCTAAGTCACTTTCCATCTGTGGAGACAGCATCACAAACAACATCATGTTCTTGGATATCAATCTAAGCTTTATCACCTTCTGCGTCTTCATGCTGGTTCACTAAAAGATGCTACGTGGGCGACATGCTGGGCTGGGATTACTCGGATTCCTCTTCGAAATAACTATCCTTTGCTGGTTCCTCAAAGATGATGTTAAAATCAATCTCTGAACATGGATAATAATGAATCACTGCCTTGTCACTTGTAGTATCAGTACCGCGTTGTTGGTAATCATCTTTCTGGTTCGTTGCTCTATAACGTTGATTCTTCCTGTGCCATGGTTTGTGCTGGGAATTGTTATGCTTTCCATCTTTGGCATCACCTTGGTTCTGGACATCTTGGGTACTTCTCCGAACGTTTACTTCGTTGATACTGGGAAGACGGTTCGAAGATTCATGGTGACTTTTTCTTCCTCCTCCTCTAGTGAACGTCTTTCGAGCTTCAAAAGTGTCAAAGATCAGTTCTAACCTTCTGATGGTCTCCAGCATTTCGGTGAGGCTTAGATTGCGTAATGACACAAGTTGCCTTTGATATGCCATCGGTATCGATGGAATCAGACTATTGCAGATATACTCTTCACTAGCCGTAGGATCAAGATCTTGAATAAGGCAAAACCGGGAAGTCACAAATTGTTCCGCGCTGTGATCATTTTTATGATTGTATGGTATCGTCCTTAGTCTGGTCAACTTAGCATAGGTTAAGTCAACCGACTGATAGTAGTCCAAGAATGCTTTCTTGAAATCATTATAATCTTTAAAACGAACCTGACTGGAATTGAACCAGGACGAGGCCGATGTTTGCAGAACAAATGGTAGTATCTCCAAGTAGCGTTGAGGTGAAATACCAACCAGTGCGGCCTCTCTCTCAAATTAAATTATGAAAGAGCGTGCTGATAACTCTCCTTTATCCCCAGGAAACTTGGTGAATGACTTTAGCTCCGCTAGTTGGAATCTGTGGCTCTGGTTCCTCTGCGAGTTCTTACGTCTTAGTAAATATTCTGAGTTTCTCACTTCGTTCTTGTTTACATATTTCGAATGTGCTGGGGAACATCCACTATTGGCGCTGCCTTGAATACGCACTTTTCCATGTCCTTGACTTCCTTCAGAGTAACCGCTTTCGTCGCTGGATGAGGATGAGTATGTCAACTTTCTTCTTTTTGTGATGTTCCGTATGAAGAGTACAACAGTTACCTTTATTACTCTCAACGGACTTGCTCGGGGAATTGTACAACAACTTTCTTTCACACTTCTCGTGTTGGTGGCCTTCAGCTTCGTATTATTGTGGCAGGGAGATTCGCACATACTTTCTCCATTCCAGTACGGTGATGGTCAAACACGGCACTTTCTGACTTGAATAAGTCAACTTGCTGTTGTATTCCTCCTACCTGTTTTTCTTGGTCCTCCAGGTGGTGATTAACTGAGTTGATTTGACTCTGGAATAACTCACAGGCACTCGTAGCTTTGGCTTCACAACAAGTTATCACGTGGTTCATTCGTTCGTTTTGTCTTATCATCCCAGTTTCTACTATAGCCGTGGCGCTGCCAATAACTTCACCTTTAATTTCAATCGATTTACTTTCGAAGTCTTTCATGGTCTTATCGATGGCTTCTTCGATATGAGCGAGCATCCTTCCTTCAGATGATGCCACCTTTTGGTCCAGGACTTCTAGGTGATTATGCAATTCCTTCTGATTTCTTTTTACATCTTCGTAATTAATCCTCATTTCATCCGATTGCTTGAGGATCCTTTCATTAATTTCCTTAACCTGTTCCACTGCTGTATTGACCTTTAGGATCAGCGACCGGGATGTCTCAGTACAACTGCGTCGGACTTCTACTTGCGCTTTAATTTCTCGTTGCGACGACGCCATCTGATCTTACATTTCTTGTGATGATTCAAGTTTTTCATGGGATAATTCAATCTTCGCTTGAAGTTCCTTCTGGCATGAGTCAATCTGTTCGAAGTTCCTTTTGAGATGACATCATTTCCTCTTGGGATAAATCAATCTTCGCTTCAAGTTCTTTTTTGAGATAACTCCATTTTTTCCTGGGATGAGTCAATCTTCACTCGAAGTTCCTCCTGGGATGGCTCCATTTTTTCCAATAACAGAGACAACATATGTTTCATCGATGTTAGTTCACTCCCCGTGCTATGTATGGTTTGTTTGGTTTCTTTGCTTGTACAAGAAGTACACTTCCAGCACAGGTGATCAGAGATAGAATCGTCTAAATCCCTTTGTTGCTCCCAGGCATTTAAACTGATTTCGCTACAAATTGGATGAAACCATCGATCACATCCTGCACACTGGATGCTCCTTTCACCCTTAGAAGGGTCTTCACAGCATACGTACTGGTTCTCTTGAATACTGTTCTCGGTATCCTGGCTTAATACTGACGTTCTCTTCTTCACTGATAAACTAGACATGATGCTGAATCTTCTTCCGTATCACCAATAATATGCCATTAACTAACAGTTCACACAAGGGGTTAGTAATACCACTTCCACTTGTACAAAACACAGTTCTTTTCAACACCGTAGCTGGCAACACTAACTCTCATAATCTCTATGTAACGGGTAGGCTTCGGTTGCTAGGTAACGCAATGTTGACTCTTTATGATGCGAGAGGATGTAGTCCACTTGAGTTTTTGGCACGATGATGGCGATAAGAAATACTTATGATGTTCCAATTTGTCCCGGATTGCACTATAGCAGGAAGCCGCAGTTAAACCGTGAAGACATACATACAGTATGTTCCAAACCACATATGAGAAAATTGCACTGATGTAGGAAGCGCAAGCAGGGCTTTCACTGCACCAGGAATTTTACTCAGTGTTTAGAGCAGGAATATATCATAAGAAAAAGACTACCTTTCCTAAGAATAGAAGGTATATTTAACGCTCATCCGGCTAGGTTTACATACCTGTTCGGGCTATCAAATATTGTTCATTAAACCATAGCAAGTATACACGTTATTACTTACACATATGGTTAAATGCATTATTGACTTTATATTCTTAATTATATAAAAATATAAGCATTCTCGCTAATTAAACATTACAATTTGTTCAATGTTCTACACACTAAAAACACCGAAAGTCAATATGAGTAATTGTCGAGCGCGTGAGCCACCTATGTTCCGCAATTATAAATGAATTGACATGTGACTGTGGGCGACACGGTTACATTATCAGCAAGCTCAGCGGTTGAACCTTGTAAAATGCCTACTTTTCTGTCAAGATCACAGATGAACTATAAAGCGTTAATCTCGTTTAGACCCTTTACAATCCGAAAATTACGCTAATACATAAACGTCATGAATTTTCAAAACAAATGAGATTCTTTAAACAAGCATATTTGGTAGCTATACTTCTCACTACTGCAAAATTTACAAATCGGGACTTTTTCTATTATTTCAGTGCAATGCTATTATTTTCCGACAAAATACTTCATCTATGAAATATAATCTACCGTTATAATTATCATACTTTAGTAACAATAATGCAAACTGTTTCTAAGTAGTAT
>JAGDQP010066572.1:0-11262 GCA_022664845.1 Lepisma saccharinum | reverse complement strand
AGTTGCCTCTCAATACCTGCTAATATGGAACACTGAAGTTTATGTGAATGTTACATCTCTGCACAACGACCAACACGCGTGGGATTTAAGAGAAGTATCTGACGCCATGCGTAATGACTGTTTAATAGTGAAAAAAGTCATAAGTGGTATATGTGTAATTTAGATAATAAAACAAAACGATGGAACGATGCAAGGACGATTCACAGTTACAGCATTTCTTCTGATACCAGCGCTCTTCTTAATTTCAAAATAAGTATTTGTCATGTGTGAAGAAACTTGGCTACTCCTTCCCAAATACCATTTTGATTAAACAAATATAGTTTATATCTGTATGAGACACCAAGGACTTTCCGACATCCACAGGATAAGAAATTATAAAACATTTTTATCAAAACAGTGACTACAACATTTCCTGAGAAAGGACCTTAATTGGGAATTAAATAAAACTACATATTTCTTTGATTCTTGAGGCCCTCTTCCATCAGTGCTTGTGCTGTCTGTGACGTTATCTTAAGACTGTAGTTTGAAGCCAGATTGTCCAAGACTTTGACTTTGCAAATTTCAGATGGAACAGAGCATCTAATAGTAAAACAAGACTTTGTTTCTCTGTGAGACAACTAGATTTGTTTTTGGACATTATAAATATTCACATGTTATATAAAGTGAATAAGAACAGTATAACATCAACTATGAACTTCACATCTGATATCTTAATTTTTAAACATTTATTCATTACGCCAAATGAGCTCCACTTCTGATACTGTCTCAGTAACATCAATCAAGCATAGCTAGGTAAGTTGAGAGCTTGAGTATTATGGTCTAATTTTCTGTAGTCTCTGCTTTGGACATATTGTAGTAAAGTATGTATAATATGTAGGTAAAATTAAGCAACAGTTATTTGGCATATTCCATTGCTAGTCCCGAGTCTATTACACTAAGTTCTGATTTAGGTTAATAACACTAGATTCAAATAGATTCAATCTCGTTTTCTGTCATTTATTAAAAGATAATTGCTAGGTACTCATGTTTATGTAATAATTATGCTCCGAGTGAGCTACGCCAAGCTAGTCTACTTATGAGAGCCTAGTACCATTTTACATGACGTCTTATTACGTAATAATGTAAGGTTACTCTGACAAACTATGAAGACGTCTCTTCTTGATTTTCATTCTGTATAATGTCAAAGGAACTTTGATTAGATCATCTACTTGTATTGTATACTTATCATTAACTACTCTCTCTCGCATATTACCAGCTGGCAATGGAATTCCCTTACGTGATTTGCACTTGCAGATATTGGGCACTAAATAAACTTCGATGATTAAACCCATTTGGTTTCATGTTTATTGCTTAACTCTAAGAACCAATAATTTGTATATTATTTAATTTCTTACGCTTTACACTGTATTATTTTTTTATTCCTTTATTCATATCACTTATATTTGTATCTGTATTATTAAAGGGCATAAACGATGTAATGGAATTGAAAAATTCATGAATAAGACCTAATAGATAAACATTAAATAGATTTTTTCGTGAAGACATATCACGTGCATTTCATATGAAAATATTATCGCTCAGAATTTTAAAAATTGTATACTTCCAACAACCCAAACATTTAAGAACTAGTGTATTAGATAAAATTGGAAGAGCAGGATATAGCAATAAACGGAATACGTGCAATACTAACGACATGATAACGGATAAGTCATCTATGATCTCACTATCATGAAGCTCTTCTGCAACTGTGTTTAAAACTAAAATATGATGACACTTTCAATAGCAATGATGCTTCTAAAAAATAATAAATGAGTCACACATTCCATCCTTCTAAAAAATAATAAATGAGTCAGGCTTATAATCTGCAGGTCCTTGGCAGGGTTCCAAAATAAGCATTGTTGTAAGTTAACAAGCGCACTAAGGAAACGGACTTAATCACGACTGTGTTTTCATTTAAGTAATTAGAAACAAATAACAATATTAATATTAATAAATTTGATTATATGTTATAGTTTTATGTTAGTGCATCAACAGCTTAAACGAATCATGAACATACAATAAAAAATTCAAGAAAATAGAAATGGAGTAATTAAGAAGGCAAGGGAATTAATAGAAAAAGTCGTAAATTTATATAAAGTTTATGCACCAATCACACTCCTTTGATGCGAAATAAACAGAAGAAGATAATAAAAAAGAAAACATCGTAATCCCTTCGAAGTCATAATTAGAATTATTACGATAACAAGTTGATTTAGTTCGTTATTTCATTAGAGGCCAAATTTTAGAAGCCAATTTTATGAGAATATAATTACATTTTTGCAACCTTTAATGTCTTTGAAACGATGTCTCTAGCTTAACGTATGGCATCAACATCTCAGTGTGCTTTTCTTTCCTTAGATTATTCTTGGATTGTACCTTTCATCTAGGATTTCCAATGAAACCAAAGTTCCCAGATGAACTCAGCTTTTGAGTTAATATTCAACTAAATAGAAGGAATGAATCAGTGGACCGTTGTAATTAAGGAGCTACGACTGATCGTTTACGGGTTATCGTTTTCTGCCTTACGTCCTTGATTATTATATCATATACAGATGTTTTCAGTAGATATTTCGTTACATGGAAACTGAAATTGAACAGTTAATTAATCATCACAACGAGCTTTTATAACGTACTAATATAGTGCACCTAGTGAACACAGAAATTACACACAATGGAAAGAATACAACAAATTAAAAACTCTTACTTCTAAATATCAAGACGTAATTACAGAAGGGTATACATTTGCTATTCTATCACTCTATTCTGACTTTTAGCGTAATCTTCTACGATATGTTCTCTTTTCTCGGCTATGATTATTTCAAGATTTCATATTATAAGAAACAATACTTCTCGTAAAAGTACCTGTAACAGTATTTATTATAAGGGTCGTTGCCTTGCTATGATCCTTACAGCTTTTTCTGTTTCCGCATGAGCATTTTATTAAGTTATATTTTCGCCACGTTAACACGTTGGCTTCGTTATCATCGGTAGCCTTCCTTGCGCAATCGAAATACTTTACTCGTATTGATTTTGCACATTTGTAAAACATCCACGAAAAATGCAAGTAGCTACTCGACATTTGACTCCTACCAGAAATATGAATGTAGTTATCATTTTGACCAGTGTTGCTTGTTTGGTGGCATGGATAATTAATTCTACTCAGATGCTGCTAATCTGAATTATTAGGTAAAATCAGCCACTCACTTTGCAATCCAAGCTGGGCTGTAATATATTTCAAGTAATATATATTTATTCCTCTTAGACACGTGTTACAATGTTAAACGGCTCCTCAACTTCGAAAATGACATTTTCCAACCATCTAGCATCCTTACATGCCCTATCCAAACTCCGTTAACGTATATATTTCCCATGATTACGTATGCTAATGTTCAATATGAACTACTAGATAAAATCTCATTACTCATTAAGATCCTGGAGTTTTCCCATGCACTCACATAACGATGGTTCTATTTATTTTTTATTCTTCTGTCCCATGATTTCAAGATTTTGAGTATTATCAATTAGCTGTGACGTCCCTGAAAGGAACATTGCATGACCAGTGGTTTTTTCGGTTCCAATGGAAAAGCAGTGCAAGGGCTAAAGACAAACCTACCCCACTACTGATAGCAGGTAGTCCCGGCACCAGTTATCCATTACCCATTCAGATCCCAAGCGAACGATCTGTACCTTGCACAATTATCACTGATGACAAGAAGAAACCCAACGGAAAATAAACGCCCCAAAACAATTATTTAATCACTGCCTCTGTATCAGTACACCTCCCTCGACAACACGCGCTCTACGGGGATTGTCTGTCGCAATGGTCCGTACTCGTCAGCTACTAAATACACAACTGGTCAGAAACTGGTATACTGTCTGGGTCCTGTTAACAAGCTGAACGACGACCAGGGAACTTATTTGAGACTCAATAAAATAGTTCGTGGCATGCTATATACTTATATGAAAGGAAACTCACATCTCTACGAAATATGTATTCACTTTCAAAGCTCTATTATATACACACTGTTCCCATCACCTTCATCTTACTAACCATTCCAACAGACAAATCCGAGTAACGCCTATCACGCAAAGTGCACTCACCAAGGGACATTTTATGAACCAGACTGCATGAACGAAACCTGCCCTTGTACTCATACTCAAGTAGCTCTGCATACAAGTGAAAAACTGGCATTTTGCAACTGGAGTACCCAGCATACATTTAGAACACGAAGATTTAACCTACACCCATAAAACTAAACTGAAAGCACTAGTTTCACTACACCTAATTATTAGCTGTGGGAAGAAATTAAGAATTATTTAATTTTAACTCTATATATTTTCCACGAGAAGATTTCGACACATTTTGAAATAAATAAACTTACTTACATCTTTCTATTATAACCAGGAAGCTTTTCAACCACTTCCTTCCTACAAACAAAAGGCTATCAGAATTCTGGAAACATCAGTGTTGCCAAATATTGCAAGTAATTTAGAAAAAAAATGGCACAAACTTTCAGTTAGCATCACAACGTACAAAATAACTTGCAGTTTTGTTAAGTTTGAATTTTATGTTAAACATGCTGTTTAGTAATTACTGAATATTACTGCTTGCTCGTACAAGAAGAAAAACACTGAACATTTAACACAGTTACGGATCCACAATATGTACAAAGGCAGTGATTGTCAGGAGAGCATTTAATTTAGCTGTTAATAAAAATAAAAATACCAAAAGGGGTTTACTCAGTTGACAATCACTGTCTGAGATTGTCTTCCAAAAATAAACACTCAATGAAACACAACATTAACATAGTTTTTCTTCCCCCGTAACTTCAAATTTTAAAAAATCTAAGAGCAGTTTAGAGAGAAAAATAACTATTCTTTTCACACACAAGATTAATATTTTCAATTGGCAGTAAACAAATTCCATCATTGTATTTTTCCAGAATAATTACTCAAAGATAACAAGCATTACTAAAAAAACTTTAAAACTGCCAGAACTTCTAATTGAAGGTTATTTTTTTTTTAGTTAATCCATAAAATGTGTATAGTCCAAATTTATTTTTTTCTGTAGGTTTTCAGTTCATAATTAAAGAATTTTTTTGATTACATCTTGAACCTTAGTCCAAAGCATAAATTTAAACTTACTTAAAACCATCCATGTTACTGAACAGAAGATGACCCATTGATAGAGGAGAAGAAAAAAACTGCTTAGCTTTCCATATCGAATTGTACAACCATTCACTAAATATACGAGTACAAAACCTCTAGAAATTCAGAATACTGGTAAAGAGATGTCACCCTTACACCTTCTTCCACTATGAAGATAGGCAGGAAAAAGCATAATGCTTCAAACACTCCCAACAATAAATTCGTTTCACATGGTCTAAGGCCTAACGGTACTATTGATGATGATTTCTTCAATGAAAATATTAATAAACTTCGGAATTTATATTTCCACGTCCACTCAGGGTCAAAACTTTGCCATAATTTCTAGTGGCAAACTGTTTCAAATAACTATTTAAACTAAATTTATTCAACGACGGAGAATTTTTCAAACTACCATCTAATAAGATAGCCCAGGGTGGTGCATTCCGGCAATTCGCATCGTCATTGGCCGGAGCGCTCTGACGTCATGTAGAGGACTCCATTAGACTCGCTCATAGTATGCACACGAACACACACATACATTGCATACACACAACAGGACTTGTTCGTCGCGCGTTTCCCTCACGAATTTCTTTTGTCTTGACCATTATTTCCTTGTGCTTTCTTTTTCGTTGCTTTGAAAATACTACGTAAAAGACAGAAAAGTATTGCAAGACACAGTTAAAAAATAAATGAAAATATAACTATAATCCTACCTTGTTTCTTCCAGTCTCAACCTATTTGTTCTTTGCTACACGAAACATTTCATATACAGCAAATTCCTCACTATGTTTATTGCTATTGTTATAGAATTGTGTTATTTTTAGATAAATATCTTCCATAAAATATATATAGGCCACTTCCAGAAGGATAGATCTTATGCACAACTACTTCCACTACTTAACACTAACCCTTTCATGTTACACTTCCGATGTTTCTTTCTAGCATTCCTTTATATAGATTCTAACTTCGCTTTTTGATTCAGGTGCCGAATTTGAATAAATGTTCTGCTTCTAACATATTTGGAAATTATTCGTTCGTCGATTTCAGGAAATTTTTCTTCAAAATAAAACACAAGGCTTTAATAACTCCTTTACGTTTTGAAAGATCACACTCATGAAATCCCGCAAAATTAATTTCAAATTCAGAGACTTTTCGTACCCATTCTGCTGTTGGATTGGTAAGCCAGACCTCCTCCTTTACGTAAGACCTCAATTTTTTATCGTTTATTTCTCGGTCCAAAAACTTTTATTTTTCTATCCTTAAATCTTCACCAATATGTTTTAAGTGAATCTAACGCAAGCATTGCTCTGACTCCCTCCCATTGTCAAATAAAATAATAAAACCTTGAATCCTTATGTTATATGTAAACGGCCCCAAAAGTCATACATACATTTTTTTAATACGTAGGCTTAGACATGTATATTCGTACGATAAATAGGCTTTGTACAATTTTAATAAGGTCTTTAGGCAACTTGGGCTCAGGTCAGATGGATGAATTGCTGGAATGAAGAAAGTGGGAATAAAAAGGTGAACAGACAGACTATGGCCTAAAGCGGTCACACGTCTGAGGAACGATGTCCCTCGCCCAGGACTCTCTGTTGACAGGAAAAAACGTAGCTGCTAGGGCATTTTTCTCGGTAACATACTGGCATTCGCATTGTTAAACTGAGGGAAACCCTAGAGAACCTCACTGAGTATAAATGACAGCATAGGACTCGAATATTATTACCCTCCCAATATCGCTCCTAGGGTTGTTCTTTTAACATTATTTGCTGTTCATTTCCAATTATAAATATTTTGAATATACTCAAGGGACTTATCCAGTTAACTGTAAGCACAGTAATAATAACTTTACCTAACAGGATAACATAATAATTATAATCCAGTCAAAATAATTTAAATGTACTGAACACATAATTTATAATACAGGGATTCTGCCAGACCTCAATGGAAGGTGGTCATCCCCAAATGAAATGCAATAACTATGTCAAAGTCTATAAGACCTCTACTCTAATTCCATGCTCGAAGTGGGTTAGAAAATGCAAAGGAACGCTTGAACATTTGGCTGATTGAAAAAGTCAATACGACTCAATATGAAAAAGGTACACTGCAAAAAATAGCTGTGTTAATTCAACACAATGCGGTGTCCCAGCGTGACTACCACTTTTGTGTGTT
This sequence comes from Lepisma saccharinum, assembly GCA_022664845.1. Taxonomy (NCBI): domain Eukaryota; kingdom Metazoa; phylum Arthropoda; class Insecta; order Zygentoma; family Lepismatidae; genus Lepisma; species Lepisma saccharinum. The sequence goes on along the minus strand of JAGDQP010066572.1, from coordinate 3,900 downwards.
AAATCAACATAACACACAGTGTTGATTTCGGTACTGGGAGAAAAAAAAATACGGCTGTAGTGAGATTTGAACATGAGTTGTTCAGTCAGAAGTCGAGCGTCTAACCGACTTGGCTAAATCGCCAGACAGAAAATAAACTAGATGAAAACGTTATTTAGGGAACATCATTTGAATTAAACGACTACACTATAGGTTTAAACAGTGTATATGATCAAATATATGTTGCTGAACCCCCAAAGCAAACTAAGTTACTTGCATGACTTATTCCATGATTTAATCACTTCCTATTTGTCAATTGAGAACCAGAATGAATTCCCATTCATTGAGAATATTCTATTTCCATGAAAGCATGCAAGATGGCGGCAGCCAAACACTTGAGCAGCATTACTGTTTTCTTAACAACATGTCAAATGCTGCGCTTGCTGTCATAGAAATGGAACATATTCTCAATAAATGGGGTTTGTGATCCCTAATTGACCAATGGAAAAGTGATTAAATCATGGCATAAGTCGTGAGAGTAACTTAGGGGTTCAGCAGTTTTTTTTTAATCTATATTGTTTCAATCTAGTGCTTTTTTCCGTCTGACGATTTATCGAAGTCGGTAAGACGCTTGACTTTCAACTGCACAACCCATGTTCAAATCTAGCTGCTGCCGTAACTTTTTCCCCCCAGTACCGAAATCAACACCGTTGATTTAACACACAAAAGTGGTAGTCACGCTGGGACACCGGCTTGTGTTGAATTAACACAGCTATTTTTTACTGTGTAGGAACACTAATTCCAAAATTAATATAGTAAGGGCATGAGCCCCCCCACACACACTTCGAGCTCTGCTCTAATTTGAAGCAGAGCTTTCCTCAGAAAATAAAATTATTTTGGAGTCTATTTGGAAGCCCTAGGCTATTGACTCCCGTCCTTGGACTAAATAAAGACGTTGTTAGGGCCCCTGTAGTCGTAAACATACCTGATTTACCTTTGACGGTGTCCCAAAACGAGTGGGTCCCTGATCTGCAGCTCTTTAAAAACCCTTCCCTTAATCCGGCTCTGATATACCGAACATAAAAGTCGTATCGTACAAGTTCCGTGTTTACAATAATAATAATAAAAAAAAGTTATAAAATGTTTCTTACCTGTTAATTTGTTCCCGTTGTATTTGGGTTCTCTGCAATTGTTTCCCCATGCCAATTTGGAATGTGCTGGGAAGGAAAGCGTTTCAGCTTCTTTATCAGGGGCAATCCAAGAAGCTCGTTTTTTCAAGCCACGTTTATAGTCCTCAGGAAAAAAATGAATGGAACAGACACGTGCACTATTTACATTTACTTTGTCCATTCGCTTGCATCGCGAAATCCACTCGCGCTGAAACTTCGGATCTTTAGGGAAACGATGATACATAATATATGATGTCTTTCGACCATAGTTTGAACATTGTGCAACAGCACGATTAACATTATATTTACTCAGGATCAAAAGTTTGCCATAATTTCTAGTGGCAAACTGTTTCAAATAACTATTTAAACTAAATTTATTCAACGACGGAGAATTTTTCAAACTACCATCTAATAAGATAACCGACGATCTGACGATCTCGACAACGGAAAACGGATACAACAAAAAAAAAACACGTAACAACGGAAACAATTAAAAAAGAAAGCCAACACAGAGAACTGCATAAGAATACGAAAAATTGCTATTTCAATTTTTATAACGTAGATAAAAATAACTTTACATTTTAATGACTATAGATAGCCAATAAAAACTCAAAACATCTTCAAGAAGAAGCTGACGTCACAGCAAGAAAATTCCTGTAGGGAGATTGTGCCATGAATTGACCAATTTTAATCAAAAATCACAACACAAAAAACTACCTATTGAGCCATCTGTGGCACAAAAACTTAACTACTGGAAAAGGATGACGTCACTTGGAACCAAACAAATGTACCGAACTAGGAGCGGTACATAACTTTGCTGTCATAAGTAACTTATTTGCATTTTAAATCGATAATTTACACTAGCTAACTAATTATTAGAATTATCCGATTTACTTTTAATAGCTTCTCCAATTACGCCATTGTTTAATGCCATTACTTTTCTTATATAAATTAAAACAAATTATTTTCTTTCACTAACATTATTAGTACATACTATTTCTTTTGAAAATGTTTTAATTACAACATGCAATGTAGAAAATTCCTTAGGTGTTGCAAACCAAGATGTTAACAGCGCCCTTGAGTCTGCCGGGTGGCTGAGCGGTCTGCGACGGTAGGCCATCAGATCGAAGGTTCGAGTCCCGGAAAGGGTATGGATGTGGATTTTAACAGCTAAAGGTCGAATCGTGACGGGCCGAAGTCCAAAGTTACTAGACTGGCCCATATAAAAATAAAGTTCACAACGCCCTTGTGTTCCCCATTAAGGTTAAGAAAATTTACCACAATACTAACTTGTAATCCATTACAATAGTATTGGTAATACTTACAAACATCACGTAGGTGTCAGGGACTGAACTGCAAAGCTTTATGTACTTGCACAATTCAAATCACAGTTTAGGGTATGAATACTAGTTCACACTTTGGTCACCTCATGCTCATTTCCATCTTCCTTATTCTGTATTTCAGAACACCAACCACTCTGTGATGACAAAGGGAGACTGTGTTTGAGCCAGTTTCAAGGTACGTAGTTTCTATGCAATGAAACTCCAAGTGATGTTGAATGTATGGACGTATTTGTATTATTCATGCTGTTTTTAAAACGTTAAACAAAGATATCATCGCACACTACGAAAAGGTTGCATAAGGTTCTGAAAACCTCTAGGTAACATAAGGAAATCGCTATATTGAATAATGTCTGAAACCCTAGAATTCGTATTTATAGATTATCCATTTCAGCAATTGAGCTGTCTCAAAATTGAATAAGATTTGCTTTAAAGCTTAGCAAAAGTCCTTACAATCTCACTAAGGGAGAATATACAGACTTCTAAAACTAGGTTATATAATTATTCAAGGCATATACAATAATATAAGATTATACTGTCGATAAAGATTTAAATATGTTGAATCAGGTAGATCAAGTAAGACAACAAACTCTGTAAATTTGTCTTAATTAGAATATTTAATTTAGAAATAATTAATATTTCTCATTATTTTATATTATACATAGAATAACATGATTTTATTGCAATTAGATACGATGGCGTTAATCTATATTTTTCATCTATAAGAAGATAACTGACAATGAGAAGTATTCCACAACGTCAAATCATTAAAATATTGCTATCTTCAATTCCGTTCGGCTTTTACATTTTAGGCGCATTTAGATATTGAATCTATGAGTCATGTCGATTCACTTCATTTTTATTTTTTAATTAAATTCCAGAAAAGACCAGAGTTTCATTCCAAAAGTTGTCAAGATCGTTTTAAGCATAAATACAAATCAATACAGATTAAGGATCAACCATTTAAAACAATAAATAATAATTAGCTTAAATATAAATTTACCAATTAGAAATAACGTCTCACATGACCCAGCTTTGTTTAAAAAAAATCTATTAGTAATAGTCAAATGAAAATTTGTGTATTTTTTTTCATATCGGACACCGATGTTATTTAGGTTTCCCAACCACCTTCTAATTCACTCCTATTATGTCCGTTAATGAGTCAAATAACTTTGCTATGGATTTTCTTCATTTTTTAAAAGTCATCTATATTTCTACTATGTTTTTCTATCACTTCCCTTGCAATAATTTAGATAATTACTGTAAAAATTATGATAACTTAAAGAGTGAAAACATGTTTACTATTCTCTACCTAAATGCAAGAAGTATGAGAAATAAAATCAATGAAATAGAACTACTTTTAAGTAAGTTACAGAAAGTTGACGTAATAATAGTTGTTGAAACTTGGTTAT
>JAGDQP010066569.1:0-11263 GCA_022664845.1 Lepisma saccharinum | reverse complement strand
ATTTCTTCAAATGGAAGCAGAAAAGCAGAGCTTCCGGCATATGCTCTTTTTCTGCCACAAAACTAGCCATGCTTACCAACGGAACACTGTGTGTTGTTGTCTGCACTTGCTGATTATGTGCACTGATTTGTGTTGCCAGAGGTCCAACTCATCCACACAATAGGTCTGGCAGGCCCATGGTAACTTCATACGCTCACGAATGCCATCTATGGGCAAACAGTGGATTTAAGCTTATACAGCTGGTATATGTACGCATTAGCAAATGGAATAAAAGTAGTGATTTAATAGGGATACCAAATAGAGGTCACTAAAGTCTATGAGCAAGAGTTTATAAATACGAGCAATATTATTTTGCTACTAAATATACGGTCAGTCGTTTTTATGAGAAAACAATCGATGGCCCGTACTTTTTAAGGTAATCGTTTGGCAGACACTAATCGGTCAGTAAATTTAAGGTAAACCTTTTTACTGTGTAGTAAGCACACACACCATATCTTTGATTAAACCTGGGAAGGAATTCCGTTGAGGTATCAGGCGAGTTTGCAGGTCATATTGTCAAAGAGTCCTGTTGTATCTAGAAAAAGCTGAATCAAGGTATACTACAACCTGTCTCAAATGAGGTGGGTGGTGTTTCTTGCGTCAGTGTGTCAGTTATACGTACGTAACGCTTTGTAATAAGATAAAACTTAATGAACACCCTGTGTTTATTTCAACTCCAAACCATTTACAATTACCCGTTCTTTATTTATTTTTTTACAAAAAGAAAAACTAATATGTATTTTCTGTACAGGTATGTTAAACGTTTTCTATTATTCTAAGTCCATAAATTCATAAGGGAGAGGACAGCATGAGGTTCGAAGAGCCTACAAACAAGCGCCAAACGAAAAAGGTTCGAAACCTATGCTCTGACTCAAGACAATATGAGTTACGGATCAGGAGTCTACATAAAGTTCTAACACATTTTACGCAATCTTCTCTACGCATTTCTCTAATAAACTACATCCAAAACCTTCGAAAACATTATACTTCCGAAGTAGGCGATCTTGCATATTAATACATATAAGTAGTACAAATGACTGTGGTACACAGGTCAAATTGTAAGTCTTCCTCAGTTCCGTAAGTTTCTTTCAAAAACCTGAAAATCCAGTTTCAAACCATGAAGCTTTCCATCTTACCCAAATTTATTTGTCACTATTTTATTTCAGTAGAGAGCTTGTATGTCGTAATGATTCCCGGCAGTACGCAGTGCCATCTACTGCCTACGTATTCAACTAACATACATGTACTCTATTACATCACTATAATGTGTCGTCCTGATCCCCACCCCCACCTCTTCGAGAGATTTTAAAACTAATTATTCCATTCGATTGTGCTGTGTTTGTGCTTGTTTGTTCTGCAACCGCTTCCGAGGTAATGCAACCTCATTGTGGAAGCAGAACAACGTCGTTTCTGTCCCCCCGCTTACAACATCCAGTTGCTCGGCATTGAAAACTAACCTAATCGTTTGTGCTACATCATTGTTAAGTTTACAAGTACTTCATGGTATTGTTGACTTCACAATCAAAATTCAGAGCCCTCAAGAACTTTCGGATATGTGGTTCTAATGGAAAAAAATTAGATCTTGGTTTGTTTTCAGAAAAAGAGGTTTCGGGGTGTGCCTAAGTGCCAATGCCTAATTATTTTGTTACGTATTTATCTTAGGGTAGAAGGTAGTGCGTGCAATCTAAGAGAAGTTATGGCAAAAGTGATTATCATTGTTATTAACATTATCTATATTATGATTGCCATCGTACAACATATTCATTACTTCATGCCTCCAAATCTTCCGGATTCTCAGTATTTTCATTTCTTTTCGACATCTTGAAGATGCTAGGAATACATAACTAATAGATATACTTCCTCACTCGGCTATATTTCATTCCTTACTGCTCGTTCTCAAGCTAATAAAGCACCAATTTCAATAATATGCGGTTGAGGTTTGCATTGTTATCGTATCATAAATAACTGTTTCATTGTTGACACAGTAACGAAACAGAACAGTGATTCTGCCATACCCACACCTGTGGGGGGTGTTTACCCCCAAATTCTCGACAACATCCCCCAACTTTATAATTTTTGCTGTGAAAAATCGATAGAAAACGTACAAAACTTCACTTACACCCAATTTTGACTTAACCCCCCCTTAAACTGAAAATCCTGGCGGCGTGAGGGAAAGAAAGAGAGAAGAATAAAACAGTGTACAGAATTTACCAAGCTGGGTACAAATGCACCCACCATCATTATTAGCGGCATAATTAAATAAATACCACTCCGACTTTACTTTTGGTTTTTATGATATTCAGAAATGTTTATTTGGTAATGTAACATCTATAGGATGCACCATCTACGTCTCTACGATAAAGTTAATTAATGCAACAATTAATACAGTTGTACCCAGATTGGTACGAGAAAGGTTGAAGATGTGTATGTGGAAAAATAACGCTGTAATATCCAAAGCTGAAATGGAGGTAATTTCCAATTCTTCTGTACATTAAGCCTCTGTAGGTACAGATACAATTGATATTAAAGGGTGAAAAGTATGCAACTGGACTGAGGATCGAACCGGGGTTCTTTCGGTTACCGTCCCAATGCGCATTGGGACGGTAATCCAAAGGTCCCGGGTTCGATCCCCGGTCCAGTCACATATTTTTTTCACCCTTTAATATTAACGCTGAAATACTTTATTTGAATGCCACGTTCACATTGGTCTTCTTCTGACCAAGGCAGCGTTGTCAGATGGAGGGAATTTTCCTAGAAAACGAGAAAAATCTGGGTTATATAATGGGTAAAAGGTAAAAGAAACAAAAAAGTCGGAAAATTTTTATGAATATTCTTCACACTTTTACTTTAATTTTCAGTAACTTTGAAAGTAAACTCATCACGCGGGAAATATTTACAAAAAAATCGGGACAATTTTCAGTATTTTGAGGTAAATATTGTGACGGGAACCTGATAACACTGGACCGAAGCAACCGTATGGTTTGAGGTGTGTGTAACTTTTAGAAACTTAATAGAATCAAGACGGTCTTGTGCCTGTCATTAATCACTAAAATGGCCCATATATGAAGTTTTTACCCAAATGACTTTGAATGAATTAAATGTTTTAAATTTCGTTAGATTGGCAGGAACTATTTTTTCGAAACATTTCAACAAAAAGTTTCACATTTCGGAGCGGTTAAAATTCATTAAAAAACTTCTATTAAGAATTCCATGTTGATTTTCGGTTATGTACAGAAGTTCTGTTGCTATGGAGAAGTTTGTGTTGAATGAAAAGTCCCTATTTGTAATTGAAAACGAAATTCTCATTTGAGCTAAAATAACGGACATCTGTGTTCTCTTACAGCTTTATATAATTAAACTGATATGTGATGCGGAACGAGGATTAGGCGAAATGATGTATATATCAAACTTTTCATTGATTACTTTTCAGCAGTATTTGCTGCTACAAATATATTCTGAGTCAGAGCGTCTCAATAGGCGGCTCGCATGCCACATCCGACGCGTATGGATATTTTCTGTTGACCCACCATCGAAACAATCACACATGAGAAGATGAGTGACAATAGTCAATAAAATATTAAAAATCAATAGTTTTATCTTTTAAATGTATTTTGTTTCTATATTTTTCGTTTCCCGTTTTACAGTAGAGAGTATTAATAGTTCGTGTCGTGGCCACAAGGAACAGCATCAACCTTTATAATCAAAGGTTTCCTAGGTGGCAATGCCGTCGATTCGCAAAATTTATAGGATATTGTAAAACTCTATTAAAAAGTTAATTTTTTCTTCTTGTTTTCTATGAAAAAATATGATTAGACCCTACTTATAATGATTATTAATCATTGGTTTGCACAAACTTCATATTACATTAATATTTATATAAATAACCCTTTAAAATTTTGTTGGAGATCTATTACATATACTAAAAAGGAAAAGTGTTTGTACTGATGTTGACGTAAGTGAACCGCTAGACAAAATTAAGCAAAAATATCCACATGTAATTTATATAAATATAATGTCACCTATCATTTAACTGTTCTACTGTATTATCTTGTCTTACTTTAAATATTTACGATAATTTTGTATAATTTGATCTGAAATATGCATCCTGTGCCACTTTATTTTACGAAGGAGTGGAAGTCGTTTTATTTTAAATTTACAACTTTTAAAGTTAATACTTGTTTCCTTAATAGAGTGTATCAAAATATATTTAAAAAAAAACAACACAATCTAAAAATACTTTTCAATGACTGGATGTTGTAGGTTATTGTTAAGGAATACGAACAAGCATTATCGTCGCAGGGAAATCAATTCGGCTTGTGTCACGCTTTTTCTGTCACTTCTGGCTGCTTCTGTTTTGAGGATTGTGCCAATTGGTATAATCTATAGATACACCAAGGCAAATTGTTTTTTCTCTCTCTTTGTCTCTCACTGATACACCGAAAATAGGCGATGGCGGATGTTTTATAGTTTCAAACCTCACAAAATCAGCATCGTATCCATCATGGAGCGATTCATTCCCCTCATTTTTCATACACAGTTGACCGATAGTACAAATTGTGCGCCTTCATATTTTATGACGGTATGTGGGTATCTGTATGTAGGTATGTGTGAATGTGTGTGTGACTGAATAGCCATAAAGAGTAGTGAATTACTGAAAGAACATTGTTTTACAGGATTCGTAAGTCAAGGTACAGTCAAACTTATTACAGTCGGCAGTGAAAGTGTCTCTTTGATAAAATTTCCTTTGTATTTAATGTACTAATGGGGTTGCAATTGTGCAACTTACCTAACATCACACTCCCTTCAAGTTATCGGCAACAGTACATAAATCAGTAGATCAATTTCGGAGTAATTTAAAACTAAAGATACATATTTCTTTTTATTTCTCTACAAACTGTTCAGCAAGTTCTCAAAGCTTACGCTAGGTGACTCTGTAGTTTTCTAATACACACCCCTCTGCTGACGAGAAAAGGAACTGATTGCAACTCTTCTTTACATGCAACAAGAAAGAAATAACATTTAATTAATTAGCTGAAAACCCACGATCTCCGCCTGAGCTATTTACAACTGGTTGGCAATTCTAGGATGAGGACTTGCCCAGTTTTTTTTTTTTCTCTTGTGTCGAATGATGTTCATGCCAACTTCACGCAACTGTATAGGAACCATTTCGAAAATTGAATTTTATAATAGATTTGCAACACTTTCAACTGAGGTGCTTTGGGGCGGGGATGTTTATGATGTTCATGACAAATTTGTTTTTATGATGCTTAAAATGATACAGAAGTAACATGGAATATTGAATTTTATAAAATCTGCCGTCCGAATTAACTCCATCACTTGTACCAGTAGCCTACATAAAAAAAACAAGGTTGGTGACGATAAGTAAGACGGTATGGAAGTAACTTAAAATATTACTGCTACACCCGCCACACCTGCTACACCCGGAATACATCTCCCATTTGCCCCAGTACCTAAATACCAAGTTTGGTGCTGATATGTCCAATGTTATGGAACCAATTTGAAATATTGATTTTATTATCTTAAAAAGCATAAAATTTAAGTTATTAAGAAAGTATACCCAGACATATATGAAGTACACAACGTTGGAGTGCTTCATACACGTGTGAAGTTAAAGACACCGGAACGAAAGTTAAACTGGGGGCGACAACAGAAGCTGAGGTAGATTTTAGGGGATTCAATTCCCCAACTCAGTAGTTCAATAGGCGCGGATATGTTTAATTATTAATCCACCCCACCTTCTCTTTCGGTGATAAATAACAGCCTGACTTCAAATGAGCCAATTTATACTACATTTACACGTTTACACCTCGATCACTATTTTAAAATAGCTTACCTTCACATAAGTTAAGAGTGATTGAATAAGTGATTTGGAAGGCTCAGAGGGAAAATGGCGGGAGTGAGATTATACAACTAGGCGGTCTCCGTAATAGCGTTTTACTTTAATTAGACTAACTGAGCTTCTAAGAACAAAGTAAATCTGTCACGTTTTAACAACATATTAAAGAACTTCGATGTTTATATACATATATTGCGTAGGCCAACAAAATGTACAATACATTTTTAAAATTTTCTTTTCTGTGCAATTTTGGTCTACGCCTGTCATGTCAAAGGGGTGACGTTCCTTAGCGTTAACTCTTTCATGGGCAAGCGAGAAAATGGTCACATACTTAGTTACACAGGAGTCCGTGTGTTTTGCGAGACGTGCAATTGGCGATTATATAGAATTTCTTCCGTTTTACGACCCACAAAATTTATTGTGTGTTTTGCGACAAATCTACTTAATTTAGAGTTGGCGACGTCTTAAGAACTTAAGTTCAATAATGTTAAAATATATTATGTCTTAACTGCGTATTCAACAACATCCCTCGGTCACTTGGAAGGTAACCTAAGGTAAAACAGTTTAATTCACCGAAAGGAAGGAATAGTGTCTTGAGTTTCCACATCCAGCACACATACATAGAACGACAATTGAATAGAAAAAAACAGGAAATGAGGAGGAAGAAATCACCTGACGAGAGCGGAATCTATCCTGACTTTAACTAACCGTGCTTCGCTCGCTTCCTCTGCCTTGGCATTAATTAGCGTCTGAGTGAGAATTGTCTGGTTTTATTCTACATTTCTTAGAAAGTTGATTTCCCACATCAATGTGTATGTGAAGGCGCAAAAGAAATGAATTTTGATATGTCTCAAATGAATTTCCTTGCTTCCCAAACTGCACGAAGCTTACTCCCAAAATGAAGCTGCTAATGAAACTTAAATGTAACCAGAAATATACGTACAAGGTAATTACATTTATTGAAATACACTGCAAAAAATAGCTGTGTTAATTCAACACAATGCGGTGTCCCAGCGTGACTACCACTTATGTGTGTTAAATCAACACAACACACGGTGTTGATTTCGGTACTGTATAAAAAAAAGTTACGGCCGCAGCTAGATTAGAACATGGGTTGCTCAGTTAGAAGTCGAGCGTCTTAGCGCCTTCGCTAAATCATCAGGTGGAAAAAGCATTAGATTGAAACAATCTAGAGGATAAAAAAAATGTTGCTGAACCCCAAACACACACAAAGTTACTCTAACGACTTACGCCATGAGTTAATCACTTTTCCATTGGTCAATTAGGGATCACAATCCCCATTTATTGAGAATATGTTCCATTTCTATGAAAGCAAGCGCAGCATATGACATGTTGTTACGATAAGCAGTAATGCCGCTCAAGTGTTTGGCTGTCGCCATCTTGCTTGTTTTTATAGAAATAGAATATTCTCAATGAATGAGAATTCTGGTTCTCAATTGACAAATGGGAAGTGATTAAACCATGGGATAAGTCGTGCAAGTATCTTAGTTTGTTTTGGGGATTCAGCAATGTATGTTTGATCCCCTACACTGTTTAAATCTATAGTGTAGTCGTTTAATTCAAATGTTGTTCACTAAATATCGTGTGCATCTAGCACCTTTACTGTCTGACGAGTTAGCTAAGGCGGTAAAATGCCGATCCAGGTGGTCGTGCGGACTAGTGCGGTAGTCTAGCGATTCTAGGATCGTGGGTTCGAATCCCGCCTCGGGCATGGATGTGATTTTAACTGTGTTGTCCGTAAGTAGGTTAAGAAAGATAAACGAAATATAAATGGTCACAATCGTATAAATAAACGCAATGTACTACGAGAGTTAAATAAACGAGATTTTTTTTTTTAAAAAAAAAAAGACGCTCGGCTTTTAACTGAGCAACCTATGTTCAAATCTCACTGCCGCCGTAACTTAGTTTTTATACAGTACCGAAATCAACACTGTGTGTTGTGTTGATTTAACACACAAAAGTGGTAGTCACGCTGGGACACCGCATTGTGTTGAATTAACACAACTATTTTTTGCAGTGTACAAAATATTGTCGGTTAGTTATATATTAGTAGACTGCGAATTGTTAAGTTTTATAAATTAAGTTTTAGGTGGCTAAACTAGGCACTTTAAAATCTCAAATTAGGCACTAGAAATAAAAAAAATAGGTTCTAAAAATATATTCATTAAAAAAAATGAACATCATTATAACGCTACACGACACAAAATACATGCACTCTAATAAGTGACTACTAAATTTATGGAGAAGTAAATACCTTAGTTCCAATTTGTCTACTACGTTACCATACGTCTTACTTACAGTTTTTTTAATGTTTCCGAAGCGGATGAGAAATGTACACTATGTGGGAAGAGGTGTTTTAATAATTTTGATTTTTGGTAGACCTGCGGTAGGTCAGTTAAACACCACGCACACCCACTGTTACCTGAACTGTCTTCTATTAAAGTATTACGCAACATTATTGTCTTACTTTACCCAGTGGCTGCCCATCCTGACAGCTTTTTCCAGGGTTTTTCCTATGTCACAGAAGGGAAATGGTCGGATGGTACCTACTAACTAAGCCCTGGCCAGCTATCTTCCATCATCCATCTCTCCTGCCCTATCTGGCTTGAAACTGAGATGCCTAAAAGCCATAAATAAAAATAGAAATTCAAACTTTAAGGGGAAGAGGACTTTTCATGTCACTGCACTGTTGTGTGTGTATGGGTGGGGGTTGTGTGTTTTTCTTAGAATTTCGTTATTTACCTTGGACTACATAACATCAGTGGAAATGGCGCAAATTTACGTTTTGTGTAAAATAGGCAGAAATAGGAAGTAACTATGAAACAGACACTTTTAAACATTATAAAGTTTGTGCAGTTTGGTATAATTTCTCATAAAACTTCCATATACAACTTTATTTTCAACTAAATACTGACAAAAATAGATATCTGCCTAAAAATCCGCGGTCTAATTATAAGCTTTAACAGGTTCAATAGTTACATTTAACTGTGAAACTATTCCGCGCTATAAAACGCACGGCCGCCTGTATTTCGTGCCGCAAAACACACTGGTCGCAAAATACACAGTCGCAAAACGCACACCACCAGTGAAGCACTATCTCGGTATTAGCCTGGTGAAACTTAAACTGAGGTAAGCCCCTGGAAGATCTCAGTTAGGATAGCCGAAAACGGAGCTCGAATTCGCGTACATCTTCATTTCCAATCAGAAGTCACTTAAACGACAAACCAAATATACATTAGTGATCAAGATTAATTGAAAATGTATGCAGTTTTTTAAACAATACGTTCCACAAAAGCAAATTAAACATATCAATTCTTTCTCGGAGCCCAGAAGTTGCCGACCGGGTAGCCGTCTGGTCTTAAGGCGTTAGGTCAACGACTCGAAGGTCTCGGGTTCGAATCCCGGCAGGGGCAAGGATGTTTGTGGATTTTAACTGGCTATAAATGGGCGAATCGTGACGGTCCGAAGTCAAAAATTACTTGACTGGCCCCGTATAAAATCAAGTTTACCAAGTTTCTTCGGAGCTCAAAAATACTTTATTGGTACACATGTGTAATAACCCACAACTTTTAAGGCGAATTGTGATTATTATCATGCAATTTGTCGAGATATTACTCAAATAACAGATACAATGCAAATATCTGTTTCAATGTTCTAAGCCATATCCCAGAAGAAAAAGACAATCTTCATTTCTTATTTACGAAAAATCACAGTCTCATTCCTTAATAAGCACACCCCTTATTGCCTCAGATTGAGCATTTCCTGTAACATTACAAGTAATGAAAGGAAATTTATCTCTTAATTACCAGATAAAGAGTCACGCAAGAAATTATACTCTGCAATTAAGAACGTGAGATCAATTTAAGGAATAGACGTTACACCTTTGGACTAGTTAATGAACACCACAAGATGGTCCTTGCTTCTGACTTACCGAAAAATAACATTAAAAGATGATGCAATGATCGTAATAAAAACTTCCGTGAGCTGAGATTAGTATAAACAAAACTTTGCATGGCATGATCAGCTCTAGATATTCAATAGCTCTTTGCTGGCAAAGTAAACTTATTAATCCATCAAAATTAGGAAAATTTGCATACCAGTTTCATCATGATGGTCCACACACTTCCAGTTGCTTCTGCAGATAAAACGATGTATGTATTTGTTACAATACAGCTCTTTCCAAGGAAAGAAAAGATTCGTTGTAACAAAACAGTGAGCACTGAACACCAAGAAAACAAACTACAAACGTTTTTTTAAATAAAACTAAAAACTGAAGATAAATAACTCTCCGATTCGTTTCGATGTACGTGAAATAATAGTGTGATGTATCGCCGATTCACGTTGAAGTATTTATATATATCCTCATTCAACCAAACAACGTCTGCAAAAAAAAAAGAAAAAAAAACTAAAAAAAATAGAAGACGGAATCTAAGGGGGCGTTACCACATTTTTTTTTCTGTTAACTTCCCTCACCCCGCTCATAAATGGATACAGCACGTCACTCCAGATCAGTTTTCATGCAAGTTAGAAGGCTGTTGTTGTTATTATTGTGTGTGTGAGAGAGTGAAGTGGTAATAAGGGCGGGGATGAGGAGGAAACAAACAACAACAAGAAAAAAAAACGCTGACAGAAAAAAGGTGAAATGAAAATTAGGAAAAGAAGAGGATGAATGAAGAGGGAGGGAAATAATGAAACGGAAAGCAGGGAGAAGAAGGAATATTATGATGAAGAATGTGATGATGAATAGTTTTTTTTGTGTCTAGTAATAATGGTTAAGAAAGACTAGTTAAGTGAAGGAAGATGATGAAGGCGTAACAGAATTTCAGGAAAAACGCAATTTGCTGATTGGTGGGCGGTGACTATTCGGTGTGGAATATGTGCCAGTGATGTGTTTAAAGAAACACACACACACATACACAAAGAGCGAACAAGGGAGAGGAGAGAGAGAGAGAGAGAGGGAGAAAGAATGGAAAAACTGTAAAACTCGTGTCTGTCACAAATATCGATATTGCTTGTAGGATAACGGGGCAATAAAAGCAGTTTAGGGAAAGTGAAAGACTTTTTTTTTCTTTTTTTCTTATTGAAAAGCATATCGTTAACTTCTTCAATCTATCTTCTTCTCCTGACTCATCAAACTTCTTTGTGTCCCGCCATCCTTACCAATTATATTTGTCTACAATAACAGTGTCACAAAGTGTGTGACACCCCTGATTTTTCTCTAGCTTATAATTTCAGATCTGATTTATTTTTGTTAAAAATTAATTATTGACCCTAAAGTATGTGTTCTTTTCTTTTTTCTTTTGCAATGTAAATATCTTAGTTCTTTGTTCCGAAAACAAATTTCTG